>VMDO01014755.1:0-53488 GCA_007922755.1 Pedetes capensis | reverse complement strand
TGCTCCTTTGTCAAAAATAAGGTGGCTATAGGTGTGTTGAGGTATATCTGGGTCTTCTATTCTGCTCCAGATGTCTTCGGGCCTATTTTTGTGCCAGTACCAAGCTGTTTTTGCAACCACTGCCTTGTAGTAAAGTTTGAAGTCAGGGATTGTGATTCCCCCTGCATTAGATTTGCAGCTTAAAAGTGTTTTAGCTATATGTGATCTTTTGTGGTTCCATATGAATTTTTGGATCATTTTTTCTATTTCTGTAAAGTCAGACAGTGGAATTTTAATGGGTATTGCATTAAATCTACAGATTGTTTTTGGTAGGATAGCCATTTTTACAATATTAATTCTCCCTATCCAGGAGCAGGGGAGGTCTTTCCATTTTTTAGTGTCCTCTGCTATTTCTTTCTTTAATGTTTTGAAATTTTCCTTGTAGAGTTCTGAAGGGTCTCTGGTTAGATTGATTCCAAGGTATTTAATTTTCTGGTGGGTTATCATGAATGGTATCTTTCCTGAAATTTCCTTCTCTTCTTGTTTGGAATTGGTATAAAGAAAGGCTATTGATTGTCTTTAGTATGTGGTTGTTGTTAGGTGTCACCAAGCTGGATCCAACTCAAAGTGACCTCACATACAAAAAAATGAAACACTCCCGGATTCTGTGCCAGACACACGATCTTACTTATGTTTAAGCCCATTGTTGCAGATACTGTGTCAATCCATCTAGTTGAGGGTCTTCCTTTTTCTCCTTGACCTGCCACTCTCCCAAACATGATGTCCTTTTCCAGGGATTGATCCCTCCTGGCTACATGTCTAAAATATGTGAGACTCAGTCTAGCCATCCAGCTTCCAAGGTGCACTCTGGTTGCACTTTGTCTAGGACAGATCTGTTGGTTCTTCTGGCAGTCTATGGTGTATTCAATATTCTCCTCTAGCACCATAATTCAAAAGCATCAATTCTTCTCCTGTCTCCCTTATTCAATGTCCAGCTTTTACAACCATATGATGCGACTGAAAATACCATGGCATGAGTCAGGCGCACCTTTTCAGAGTGACATCTTTGCTTTTCAACATTTTAAAGAGGTCTTTTGCAACAGCTTTTCACAATGGGATATGACTTTTGATGTCTTGATAGCTACTTCCACGGGTGATGATTACAGAAACAAGTAAAGCAAAATCTCGGACAACCTCAATCTTTTCTCCATCTATCGTGAAGTTGCTGACTCAGTTATAAAGATTATTGTTTTGTTGATGTGGAGATGCAATCCACATTGAAAGCTATGTTCTTTGATTTTCATCAATAAATGTTTCAAATCCTCTCCACTTTCAGCAAGCAGAGTTGTGTCATCTGCATAACGCAGGTTGTTAATGAGTCTTCCTCCAATAATGATGTCCTGTACTTCTTCAAAAGTCCAGTTTCTCAGATTATTTGCTCAGTATAAAGATTGAGGAGGTATGGTGAAAGGATACAGCCCTGATGCACACCATTCTTGACTTTAAACTTAACAGTGTTTCCTTGTTCTGTTTGAACTGCCTCTTGAACCATATACAAATTCCTCATGAGTATAATTAAGGGCTCTGGTATTCCCATTCATCACAATGTTATCCACAATTTGCTGTGAACCAGTCAAATACCTTTGCATAGCCAATATAACATAAACAGACATCTTTCTGGTATTCTCTGCTTTCAGCCAATATCCATCTGACATCAGCAATCATGTCCCTGATTCCATGCCCTCTTCTGAATCTGGCTTGATTTTCCAGCAGTTCACTGTCTATATACTGCTACAGTTGCTTTTGAATGATCTTTAGCAAAAGTTTACTTGCATGTGATATTGATATTGTTTGGTAGTTTACACATTCTGTTGGATCCCCTATCTTGGGAATAGGCACAAATATGGATCTCTTCCAGTCACTTGGTCAGGTAGCTGTTTTCCAAATATCTTGGTGTAAGCAAGTGAGCACCTCCAATGCTGCATCTCTTTGTTAAAATATCTCTACTGGTATTCCACCAATTCTTGGAACCTTGTGTTCTGCCAACTCCTTCAAGGCAGCTTCCACTTCTTCCTTCAGTGCCACTGGTTCCTGATCATAAGCAGCCTCTTGAAATGGTTGGTCATCCACCAATTCTTTTTGGTATAATGATTCTGTGTATTCCTTCTATCTTCTTTTGATGCTTCCTGCATCGCTTAATATTTTCCCTGTAGAATCCTTTACTACTGCCACGCCAGGCTTGAATGTTTTTCTTCAATTCCTTAAGCTGGAGAAAAACAGAGGGTATTCCTGTCTTTTCATTTTCTATCTCCAGCTCTTTGCGAATGTCATTATAATATTTGATTTTGTCTTCTTGAGTTGCCTTTTGAAATCTTCTGTTCAGTCCTTTAACTTCATCATGTATTCCTTTGCTTTAGCTGCTTGACATTCAACGTTAAGTTTCAGAGTCTCTTTGATATGTAATTTGGCCTTTTCTTCTTCTCCTGAAAAATAACATTTTTCTTTCCTCACGAATGATGTCTTTGATGTCATGCAACAACTTGTCTGGTCATTGATTATTAGTGGCCTATAGCTGTACCACTGTGGCATCCGATTCCATCAGAGCTCAGAAGCTAAGCAGGGCTGGGCCTGGTTAGTACTTGGATGGAAGACTTCCTGGGACTACCAGGTGCTGTAGGCTTGGGAGAAGGACCCAGCAACCCACTCCCAAAAAAATAACCAGCCATTGAAAACTATGAATACCAGAGAAGCACTGACAATAGTGTTTCATCCATTGTACATAGGGTCACTGTGAGTTGGATACCGACTCAATGGCACTTAACAACAACACATCAAACCTGTTCTTGAAGTGGTTTCTGAACTCAGGTGGGATATACTCAAGGTCCTACCGTGGCTCTCATACACTTGTCCTAATTTTCTTCAGTTTCAGTTTAACTTGCACACAAGCAGTTGCTGGTTTGATCCATAGTCAAAACCTGGTCCTGTTCTTATTTTTGATATTGAGCTTTTCCATCACCAATTTGGTTCTTGCATGTTCTATCTGATGAATTCCATGTATATAGTCACCATTTATGCTGGTGAAAAAATGTATTTGCAATAAAAAGGTCATTGGTGTGATAAAATTCTATCATGTGATCCCCAGCATAGTTTGTCACCAAGGCCATATTTTCCAACTACTGAGCTTGCTTCTTCGTTTCCAAATTTTGCATTCCAATCACTATTGTACACTCCGATTGCATGTTCAGTCTATTTCAGATTGCAGGAGCTGGTAAAAATCTTCCCTGTCTTCATTTGTGGCTTCAGTAGTGGGTGCGTAAATTTGAGTAATAGTCATATTAACTGGCCTTCCTTGTAGGCATATGGATATTATTCTATCACTGACAGCATTGTATTTCAGATAGATTTTGAAATGTCTTCTTTGATGATGAATGCAATCCCATTTCTCTTTAATTAGTCAGTCCTGGCATAGTAGACCATTTGATTATCTGATTCAAAATGGCCCATGCCAGGGCATTTTAGGTCACTGATGTCTAGAACGTCAATGTTTATGTGTTCCATTTTCCTTTTGATGATTTCTAATTTTCCTAGATTCATAGTACATACATTCCACGTTCCAATTATTAATGGATCTTTACAGTTGCTCCTCTTTATTTTGAGTTGTGTCACATCAGCAAATGGAGGTCGCTGGGGCTTTATTCCATTTCCGTCATTAAGGTAGACTCTACTTTGAGGAGGCAACTCTTCCCCTGTTGTCTTTTGAGTGCCTTCTGCCCCTATATCTGGTAGTGTTTCTCTTCTATTCATAGTGTTTTCAATGGCTAATTGTTTCAGGAGCAGGCTGCCAGTTTCTAGTCTGTAGTCTGTTTTAGTCTGGAAACTCATCTGAAATCTGTCCTTCATCGGTGACCCTGCTGGTATCTGTAATAATAGTGGCATAGCTTTCAGCATCACAGTAACACACAAGCCCCCACAGCATAGCACACTGACAGACACATGGGGGTCACAGCCAAATAATGATATGCCCAGATGTGATAAGCTGGGTTTCCTTTTTTGCTTGCTTTTTATTTTAGTTTTTCAGAATAGACTGTTTCATAAATCTGCACAGAAATGTCTTTTGATGCTTTGGAAAAAATCCACAGCCTGCACCCCTTCAAGAATGTGTCTGCCTCCCCCGACTGCCTCCAAAACATACTGTGTTACATTGGACTCCTGTACTCACTCCACAGGTCTCTTGCACTCTACTTCATATTACTCGATCTCTCTCTCTTGTTCAATCTAGCTTTGCTGTTTTGAATTGCCTCTCAATCCAGCGTGCCTTTGCTCTGTGTCCAGCTTCTGCTGAACACACTCAGGAGACTATTAATTCCAGATCCTATGGTTTTTGGTTCTAGCATGTCCATTTGATTTTTTTTTATAGATTATGATTGCATTTGAAATTTTCCATCTTTTCATGTATTTTTACATCAATTTCTCTTTTTTAGCTTGATCTGATAATGCAATTATATAAAATACCTAGGTCTATTTCACATCAATTTTATCAGGTTTTTGTTGATTGTTTCTGATTCTAGCATTTTTCAGAATTTTTCGGATATTGAACACTGTGGTTGAAAAGTCACTGAGGCTCTGGACATTGTAATCCTTCTCCAGAACAATTATTTTCTTTTTGGAAATAACAACAAAACAACAATAGCAACAACAAAACAGCTTTGAGATATAACTGCCATAGCAAAATGTACATTTTAAATATATAAATTGAAGTGTCTTAACTTACACATCCCCATGTGTCTGTCAGCTTATTGTGCTGTGTTGGGTTTGCGTTTTGCTGTGATGCTGAAAACTATGCCACTGGTATCTCACATACCAGCAGGGCCACCCATGGTGAGCAGATTTCATCTGAGCTTCCAGACTAAGGCAGACTAGGGAGAAGGACTCAGTAGACCATTCCTCAATTAGCCATCAAAACCCCTAGGAATAGCAGAGAAACACTGTCAAATACAGTGCTGGAAAATAAGTCCTCTAGGCTGGAAGGCATTCAACTAACAACTGAGGCAGAGTTGCCTCTTCAAAGTAGAGTCGATTATTTATTTATTTATTTATTTATTTATTTATTTTTATTTATTTAATTTAGTGTGGTACTGGGGGTTGAACCCAGGGCCTCGCACTTGCATGCTTTGCAACCACTGAGCTGCACCCTCAGCCCATTTTTTTTTTACTTTTGGAGATAGGGTCTCACTAAATTACGCAGACTGCCTCTGGTCTTGAACTTGTGATCTTCCTGCCTCTGCCTCCCAAGTCACTGGGATTATGGGAGTGTGCCAATGTACCCAGCAGTAGAGTCGATCTTAATGACAGGTATGGAGTAAAGACCCTGGGACCTCCCTTTGCTGACGTGGCATGACTCAAAATGAGAAGAAACATAGTGGCTGTAACAATGAGCTCAAACATAAAAAGATTTTGTGGATGGCACAGGGTTGGGTAGTGTTAGTTCTATTCTACATAGGGTTGCTATGAGTTGGATCCAACTCGATGGTACCTAACAACAACAAACATACCCACACATTTGTGAAACTCAATTGAGCTAATGGATACAACCACCCTGAGTGTTCCTGGGGTCATTTGTAATGCCTTCTTTTTCCTCTCGACACCAACCCCCTTGGCTCAGGCAACCACTGATTTATTTCCTGACACTATAGAATCTGCCTATTCTAAGAGTATATATAAATGGAATAAATGGGTTCGGGGCTGGGCACTCATACTCAGCATAACTCTTTTGTGACTCCTCAAAGTCATTGCATATATCGATAGTTCATCTAGTCCTTCATTATTTGGATATATCACAATGTGTATATCCACTCCTGCGAGGGACAGACATTTTGGATGTATGCAGTATTTCAGCTATTAAGAATAAATTGTTACAAACATTTCTGTTCAAAGATTGTATAATATCTGCTTCCATTACTCTTGGGTGAGTACCTAGTAGTGGTATGGTTGTGGATATATATTTAATAAGCCTTTGGGTTGATTGCAAAAGGGCTTCTGAGGTAGTTGTAGCATTTTCCCAACAGCAGGATGTGAGAGTTGTCCATGTCCTTGCCAATACTTACTACAGTCAGCAGTGGTGACAGGCTGTGGTTTTAATTTTCATTTCCCCAATGAATAAGGAGATTGAGCATCGATTCATGTACTTACATTCCAGCCACATATCTTCTTTCATGAAATGGTGCTCAAATCTTGGAGCCATTTTTAATTATGCCACTTGTTTTTGCAGCACTGTATTTCGAGAGTTCTTACACATCCCAGACACATGAGATATGTGATCTACCGTGTTTTCTCTTGGTCTGGGGCTTGCCCTCCCATCCTCTAAGTCTGTAGTGAAGTCTTATAATTTTGTCTGGCTCGGCATCCATTTTAGATGCAAGTTGGACTCTCATTCCAGAAGCAGGTTCAGTCACCTTGATTACACGTGCCAGTTCACACCTCCCTCTAGTTCCACAGGTGGATGATCTGGTATCTGCCTTATACAATCACCTCCCTATGGAACAGCTGGATATAACCTACATGACTGGCCTCACTGACCCCCACACTCCACATGGACTGGACTGCCCAGATATGTCATAGTGAGCCCCCTCAGTCATGACCCCACAGAACTTACATCTGCTTGCTCTAAACCTGCCAATTAGAACTCCCTGAGGGAAGTCTGCTTGGGTACCACTCAGACCCCATGAGCTTTGGCCCGTGGGCCCTTCTCTTTACCTCTCTGTTGTACCACCTGCTGGTTGAGCACACATGTCCTAGACAGCTGCTGCATTCCCACTGGCCCTGCCAGGCATGCCACCTGCTTCTCTCTGGGATCTCTGAGTAACAAACTGTTTCTTTATGTCACTGCATTATTGTGTTGCCTCCTGTGCCTCACCTGACCACACGCCAGGACCCAACTCCCCCAACCCCAAGTCAGGACTCTCCCAGGTGGTTATCTTGGAAGGAACGAACTGGAGAGGGGTCAGACAAGAACCATAGGGCATCTACTGGCACAAACAAGCTTCCTGTGAGAGCGACACCTGGCCACAGGTCAGACTTTTAGGCACTGTGACATCCACAGGATAGAGAAGGATCCTGTGAAAGCCATGGGAAGCAGCCACCTCCACCTCCCTGAAACTGGAGTTCATGCCACTCACCAGAGGGACTCAGGACCAGTTCAAAGGAAATCCAACACCCTGTGTTCTGAAGAGCAGAAATCTCTGAATTTAATGAAGTCCAATTTATAAATCTGAAAATTTTATGGACAATGCTTTTAAGGTTGTAACTAAGAAAACATTGCTTCATGCAAAACCATAAAGACATAAAGAACATCTCATGTTTTCTAGAAGTTGTATAATTTTGAGTTTTAGATTGAGATTTCTGATCGACTTTGATTCTTACATATGATGAGGGATATGAATCAAGGTTGGTGGTTTTTAAATCTGGATATACAATTTTTCCAGCAAAATTTGTTGAAAAACTCTTTCCCAACTAAACCACTTTGGCACTGTTGTTGAACAGTAACTGATCATATATGTGAAGGTCGATTTCTGGACTCTTTTCTGATCCACTGATCTTCTTGTCCATCTTAAAGCCAATACAACAGTTTTCTGACTACTGTAGTTTATTACAGGTCATAAACTCAAGTGGTGTTAGTTTTTCTTCAAAAAGCCTTATGAAATTCTGATCAAGGGTCGGTAGACTCCACAGTTAGATGTGGGGAGAATTGCCATCTTAATAGCATCATTTTCTGAACTATAAACATAGTCTCTCTCTTCATTTATGTCCTCAATAATTTCTCTCATCAATGTTTTATAGTTGCCAATACTCAGGTGTACAGCTTTTGTCCTACCTATCCCTAAGTAAGGCATTTGAGGCATTTGATTGTGTGGATCATAACAAATTATGGATAACCCTTCAGAAAATGGGAATACCAGAACACCTAATTGTGCTCATGAGAAATCTGTACATGAACCAGGAGGCAGTTGTTCAAATAGAACAAGGAAACACTGCATGGTTTAAAGCTGAGAAAGGTGTGCGTCAGGGTTGTATACTTTCACCCTCTCTCTTCAATTTATACGCTGAGAAAATAATCCGAGAAGCTGGACTTTATGAGGAAGAACGCGGCATCAAGATTGGAAGAAGACTCATTAACAACCTGCGTTATGCAGATGACACAACTCTGCTTGCTGAAAGTGAAGAGGATTTAAAACATTTACTGATGAAGATCAAAGATCATAGCCTTCAATATGGGTTACGACTAAACATCAACAAAACAAAAATCCTTACTACTGGGTCAGCACACAACTTCACAAAAAATGGAGAAAAGATTGAAGTTGTCCAAGATTTTGCTTGGCTTGGCTCTATAATCAACACCCGTGGAAGCAGCAGTCAAGAAATCAAAAGACGCATTGCTCTAGGAAAAGCTGTGGCAAAAGATCTCTAGAGTATTGAATAGCAAAGATGCCACATTGAAGATGAAGGTGCGTTTGATTCATGCCATGGTATTTTCAGTGGCATCATATGGTTGTGAAAGCTGGACATTGAACAAGGGAGACAGAAAAAGAAGTGATGCCTTTGAATTGTGGTGCTGGAGACGTCTATTGAATATACCATGGACTGCCAAAAGAACCAACAAATATCTCCTAGAAGAAGTGCAACCAGAGTGCTCCTTGGAAGCAAAAATGGCCAGACTGCATCTTACATATTTCGGACATGTATTCAGGAGGGATCAATCCCTGGAGAAGGACATCATGTTTGGGAGAGTGGCAGGTCAATGCAAAAGAGGAAAACCCTCCACCAGATGGATTGACACAGTGTCTGCACCAATGGGCTTAAACATAAATAAGATGGTTTGCCTGGCACAGAATCGGCAAGTGTTTCGATCTGCTGTACATGGGTCGCTATGAGTCGGACTCGACTTGACGGCACCTAACAACAACAACAACCTCTAAGTACTGCCATTTCAAATGCTATTGAAAATAATTTTTTTCAATTTTGAATTTTTTGTTGCAGGGATAGAGATATAAACTGAGTTTTGCAGGTTGTTCCTTGTATCCTCTAGCTTTGCTAAACTCACTTAGTTCTTGTAGCTTTACTTTTACTCTTTAGGATGTCCTACAGAGATAAACACTTTGAGTATAAAGACAGTTTTACTTCTTCCTTTCCAATCCTAATGCTTATTTCTTTGTTGCATTATTGAACTTACTAGCACCTCCTGGGAAATACATAATAGAAGAGGTAAGATCAGGTTCCTTGCCATTAGTCATTATCTTAGGGGAAAGCACTCAGTCTTTCACCATTAGGTATGATGTCAGCTGTGTATTTTTCAGGGATGCTGTTCATCTGAAGAAGTCTCCATTACCAGTTCCTGAAAGTCTTTATCTGGAGTGGAGTGGATGGGGCTGCACTACATCAAATGCTCTTAGTGCACATACTAAGATGATCCTGTTTTTCATTTTCAGTCCGTTAATATGGTGAATTACACTGATTAATTTTACAATGTGAAAGACAGTTTGCACTTCTGGGATCAAGTCTAATTACTTTTTCTATACTTTGAATTCTATTTGCTAAAATCTTGTTAGAATGTTTTCATGTATGTTCATGATGAATATTTGTTTAGTATTCTTTCCTTCCAAACCTTTGTCTGATTTTTGTTATTAGGGTACCTCTGGCCTCACAGAATAGTTTACAAAATACTAACTTCTTTTTAATTTTCTAGCAAAGTTTGTGGAGAATTGGCATCATTTCTCATTTAAATGTTCCTTCTTTAACTGTTTGGTAAAATGTACTAGTAAAGCTGTTCAAATGTGGAGATTTTTTTTTCTGGGCAGAGGAAGGAGGCTTTCGATATGAATATAGTTTCTTTTTTTTTTTTAACATATGTAGGACTATTAGGATAATTTAGCTTTACTTAGGATAATTTAGCTTTACTTAGGATAATTTAGCTTTACTCTCTTGTTTAACATGTACACTTCATCTAAGTTACTGAATGTGTTAATACAAAGCTGATCATAGCAAATGCTTCTGCTATTTGTAGACTTTCATGATGCTATCTCTATCATCATGCCAGGTGGTCTCCCCTCTTAGTCCTCTATGTCTGACAAGAGATCCATCAATTTTCCTGGTCTCAAAGAATCACTTTTCACTTTCACTGATTTTCTGGGGTTTTTTTCAAGTTTATATCTGTGATATTGTGAAATCTGTATTTGGACTTTGTCCAGTTTCCTGACATATAATTCCTAATGTCCCTGGAATCTTTTTTTTTTCCCCCCTGCGGTATTAGGGGTTGAACCCAGGGCCCCACGCTTGCATGCTCTGCAAGTGTTGGACCACTGAGCTGCACCCCCAGCCCTTTTTTTTTTCTTTATTTTTTGAGACAGGGTCTCGCTAAATTACGCAGACTTCCTCTGGTCTCGAACTTGCAATCCTCCTGGCTCCACCTCCCAAGCCGCTGGGATTACAGGCGTGCGCCACCGTGCCCAACTGGAATCATTCTTTCTATGCTAGTAAATTGGCTGGTGACTGGCAGCACCTAGGCATCCTCAGGATGGGGCTGGTCAGAAAGAAGACCAAGGCAGGATTATAGGGTTGGTACTTTTAGTTCCTTCCAACACCCTCAGGGAGATTTGGGAAACAACTACCTGGCCAACTGCCAACTGACTGGAAGTGATCCATATTTGTGCCTATTCCCAAGAAAGGTGATCCAACGGAATGCAGAAATATCATTAATATCTTACACAAGTAAAATTTTGCTAAAGCTCATTCAAAAGTGACTGCAGCAGTATATTAACAGGGAACTGCCGGAAATTCAAGAGGATGTGGTACCAAGAACATCATTGCTGGTGTTAGATGAATACTGGCCAAAAGCAGAGAATGCCAGAAAAATGTCTGGTTTATCAACTATGCAAAGGCATTTGACTATGTGGGTCACAACAAATTAAGGATATTCCCATTGCTAAGAATGGGAATACCAGAACACTTAATTGTATACCTGAGGAATCTGTACACAGACCAAGAAGCAGCCATTCAAACAGAATATGAAAACATTGCTTGGTTTCAAGTCAGGAAAAGTGCGTATCAGGGCTGTATTCTTTCACTGAACCTCTTCAATCTCTATCTAGACAGACAGTCCAAGAAGCTGGACTTAATAAAGAAGATTGTGGCATCAGAATTGGAGGAAGATTCATTAACAACTCGTATTATACAGATAACACAATTTTGCTGACACTGAAGAGGATTTGAAACATTTACTGATAAAGACCAAAGAACACAGTCTTCAGTATGGATTGCACCTCAACATGAAGAAAACATAAATCCTTATAACTGGGTCAGTAAGCAATTTCATGTGAAATAGAGAAAAGATTAAGGTTGTCCAAGGTTTTGCTTTACTTGGTTCTACAATCAACACCCATGGAAGCAGTAGTCAAGAAATCAAAAAACACATTCACTAAGAAAAGCTGTTGCAGAAGATCTCTTTAAAGTGTTGAAAAGCAAAGCTGTCACGTTGAAGACTAAGGTGTGCCTGACTTATGCCATGGTATTTTCAGTCGCTTCATATGGTTGTGAAAGCTGGATATTGAATAAGGGAGATAGGAGAAGAACTGATGCTTTGAATTATGGCATTGGAGAAGAATATTGGATATACCATGGACTGCCAAAAAGAACCAACAGATCTATCCTAGAAGTGTAACCAAAGGGCTCCTTGGAAGCAAGGATAGCTAGACTGCATCTTATGTATTTTGGATGTGTAGTCAGGAGGGACCAATTCCTGGAGGACATCATGTTTGGGAGAGTGGGTAGGTCAATGAAAAAAAGGAAGACCTTCCACCAGATGGATTGACACAATGTCTACAACAATGGACATAAATACAAAAAAGATCTTGTGCCTGGCACAGTGTCAGGGAGTGTTTCTTTCTCTTGTACACAGGGTCGCTATGAGTCAGACTTGATTTGACAGCACCTAACAACAATAACCACCAATCTCAAGGGAGAGGATAGGAACTAAAGGTTGAGCCAATCTCCAGTGGTCAGTGATTTAATCATTTATGCCTGAATTTATAAACAAAACTAAAATACTGGGTTCAGGGAGGTTACAGAGAGCTGACCACTGAGGTTCCTAGAGGCTGGTGCCCAGAGAGGGCACACAACCTCCATGCTCCTCCCAATGCCTTGCTCTATGCAGTTCTTCACCTACATCTTCTGTGCTATGCTTTATAATAATCCAGTTAATGTAAGTGAAGTATTTCTCTGAGCTCTGTGAGCCACTCTAGCAAATTAATGTAAGCCAGGGAACCCTAACCTAGATCACAGGTTGTTTGGGTGATTGAGTTCTCAGCCTGGGGATCAGATGCTATCTCCAGGCAGTCAGTGTCAGAATCTGGACCACAAGACATTTGCCTGGAGGCTGTTGTTGAAGATCTCCTTGCTTGGTATTTGAGGGGAATTCCCCACACATGAGGTCACAGAAGTACTTTGTATTATGAGAATACAGGGAAAACGCTGGATTTTTTTCTACACTATATTTCAATGATTTGTCTTGTTATTATTTCTTTGATTCTGTTTACTTTATTTTGATCTTCTTTTTATGGTTTCTCATGGTGAAAACTGAAGTCTTTGAGACATTTCTTCTTTACTAAGTATTCAATGCTATAAATTTTCCTTTAGGCACTGCTTTAGCTGAAACCCCAATATTTTGATACAACATGTTTTCATCTTCATTCCTTTCAAAGTAGTTTACATTTCTTTTCTTATTTCTTCTCGATCCATGGGTTATTCAGACCTATGTGGCTTATTTTGCTAATACTTGAGGGTTTTTCAGACACTTTTGTATTACTAATTTTTAATTTAATTCCATCATTTTCAGAAAACGTATTTTGTGTGATTTGAAATCTCTGAAATTAATTTTATGGCCCAAGGTAGGTTCTATCACAATAAATGTTCCATGTACACCTAAACCATGAACCTGCCTAAAATTAAACCTTTTCTCAAATATCACCCACCTTAACGTAACTGGTTCTGTGTGGAAAGTCAGAGGAAAGGAGATAGACACATCTATGAAATCGTAATGCCAGTAGATGAAAAAGGCACCTTTAAAAGGACTAATTCCACTGTTTTCCTCGCCTTCATTCTCAGTAGCAATTCTTAGGAAAACAGAGGTGAGGTTGAACTTGTACCAGGGTGTTTAGGGCATGGATTGAGCAGGCAGACAGAAGCAGAAATGCATTGAAAAAACTGCATTTCAAAGACATGTGAGGAAAATATGACTTGGTATATGATCTCTTCCACAAAAGCTAGACATTCAGAGAAAACATGAAAATCAGGTCATTTTGGCCTAGGAGAAGAGTTGATTGCTCAAACATTTAACGTTTGCAACTGTTTTGACTTAGCTAATATTTGGAAACAAATGCTAACTTTGTGGCTGGCATTTGGCTCAGTTAGTAGAATGCTGTGCTGTAGTCTCTGAGGATCTGGGTTCGATCCCTAGCACTGCAAAAATGGGAGAAGGACATGGCAATCCACTCCCAAAGTAAACCCAAAAACAATAAGCCATTGAAATCCCTATGAGGGTCGCTATGAGTCAGACCCGACTCAATGGCACCTAACAACAACAATCCTAATCTTAAAAAGGAAACTTATTATTTAGTCTAAATACTGTGAAACCTTAAAAAACAGTACTAATGAAATTTTGTCATTTGCAGGGAAGTGGATGGAGGGACATCAGCCAGGCACAGAAAAAGTCACCTGGATTCAACCCGCTGCTTGACTGTCACCATAATTGCTGACAACGGGCCATCCACATGGCCCCCAAATTACTCCAGTGACAAAGTTTAGGCTTCACGCTTGTCATAATCAACCACCAGAATCCTTACCTTCTCACTCTGAACCTCGCTGGTCCTTAATGCCCACCATAGCATGCTGTGCCTAGTCCCAGAGAAACCTGCAAGGCAGCTCAGCTGGCCCCATATCAGTCCTGCCTCCCCTCTCGTCCTGGTCACCTCACTCTGGCCAGTGCTCAGGCCACATACTGACTGCTGATAGCTGAACAGGGATGTGTCAAGCACTGGCTGAGCTCGCCTTGCCCAGATCCTCCTGCTCTCCTCTGAGCCCAGTGACAGTGGATGAACCTCCACTAATAACAGCAGGTAATACAGCCAATCTCTTCCAGGGACACTGCCCCCTTGTCTGGGACAATATGATGCTCTGAAAGTGCTGTCAGCTTACATTTACTTTTTAGTCACCTACTATGCTAAACTACTAATTAGTGTTACATTTTTAAAATCTGTAAGTCTTCATTGAATATCAAGGAGTTTCGCATAAATTTTTAGTGAATTAATGAGCTTGGGGCCCTGTGTGGGATATTAGTTACCACTGTCCTGGCCTCAAGATACATAAATATATTGGACATAGACAAAGGAAAAGCTTAATGTTAAAAATTTGATCCTGGTTCAAGGCAAGAAGAGCAGCTATACAATAGAGCAGCAAACAATTCTTCACAGACCGCAGTGCAGACCCTGGTGAAGCATAAGGGGAGAGCAAGCTCCAGCCAGGTCAGGAGGCCTGGCGATGTCCTACCACAGGCAGGTTGCTGGGCCAAGCGTATGCGTTTTAATCCCCATCTCTCTCAAGCTTCCACTGAATGGAGAAGAGATCAGGGGGAAAACGCTGTGTGGCCCTCCCTGAGCTCTCATGTGAGGTGTGGAGGGAAGGAGGCCCTCTCCAGTGCTCCCCAAAAACCATTTGCTGGGAGGTGGCGGGCAACAGAGACGTTGGGTGGCACATGGATGGCAGAGGGCGCTGTTCCCATCCAAAAGTGCACATAGGCGCCAGAGGCCAAGTCTCTTCACAACACCCCACTGGGCTGCTGGTCCCTGGCCTGGTGCGGCAGCACAGCCCAACTGACTGGCCATGGGGCTCGAAGTCAGAGGCGTTGTAGAAGAGGATCTATGCAAAAAATTCAGTTAAGCACACGCCGAAACAAAGGTAAGACCAGGGCTAATGTCTCCTTCAGGAAGAAACAAACAGAAACTGCAGAAGCTATGGGGGTGGGGAGGGAACAAAAAACTCAAGGGAAATGAGTTGATTTTAGTCAACAGCCCACGACGTGCTTGAGAAAACAAAACCTTAATGAAACAGTAAAACCTTCAAGGTGGCAGTGGAAAGAGCAGGGACAGAAATACCAAAGGATCACAACAGAATATAAAATAACTGTAACAAAGTCAAGTTTATAAGAGGTCATCACATGAGACAACGACCCAAATTGCTGACTCCAATTCGCTGTTCACTTTCTGCCTTGCTGGTCTTGTTGGAGGATTTGGTCCATAAAGCAGGGGTCTCGCCAGATCCCGAGTCAGCCAGTGCGCCCCGGGGAGGCTCTGCGGGCCCGCAGGCGGTTCCACATCTGCAGAAAGTCCCTTTTCCTTCTTGTGCTTCCCGCAGACTTGACAAAAATGTGTGCTTATCCAAAGAGGGGGGCGGACTTTACCAGACGGGGTTTCAGAGCCATTCGGCTATGTCCTTGAGTATCACTCATGGCCTCCTCAACGCCCCACAGAGACCATCCTGGAGATAAGCACCCCAGGAACCCGCTCCAGAGGCAGGGCAGGGGTGGCA
The DNA here is from genome assembly GCA_007922755.1 of Pedetes capensis. Lineage (NCBI taxonomy): Eukaryota > Metazoa > Chordata > Mammalia > Rodentia > Pedetidae > Pedetes > Pedetes capensis. Next base: position 37,879 of record VMDO01014755.1, on the reverse strand, counting down.
CCGTGCCCCAACCCCAGTGCCAGCGGGCCAGGTCTGAAGGAGCCTCTGGGAAGGGGCATCACAGCGTCGGGATTGGCGGTCCTGGCACCTGAACCCAACGGAAGCACCACGGGGAGGCGCCCCTGGCACGAACCAGAACCGGGGCGATACCCGAACTCCACGGTGGGCTGCAGACGCCGCTTCCCCCCGCCCTCGCCAGCGCCAAGAAGTGGGCCGTCCGCCGCAGAAGCGCCTCTGCCCCACTCCAGGCCCGTGAACTCCCGCCCCAAAGAGCCTGGGGACCTGGGAACACGGCCTCCGCTGGCGGAGCCAATGAGCGCGCAGGGGGCGGGGCCTGGCCCCTCTGCACCGACCCACGCCAGGGCTCCACCCGCGCCCCACAGTCCCCAAGCCGGCCTCCTGAAGCAGGCAGTGCGGCCTCTCTGTTCAGCGGACCTGGCTATGACCTGCCTGGAAAGGTGAGCAGACCCTCTCCTCCGTACCTGCTCTGCCCCTGGTGAGGAACCAGGTCGTCTCCCGTGACAAGCGAGGCCGCCTGCGCTCTGCTAATGATCTCGCTGTGCAACCAAAAGGCCGCAGCAGCTGTGGGTGAAGGCGGATCACCCGCCACGCAGTCGATCGGGTCATACATCTCCTCCTCCACCAAGCTGTGCCCTCCTGTCACCACGCGGGGCCACGGAGGGTCGCACGGAGGCTGGCGCCACAACAGGCCACCCCTGACACAGGGGTGAACAGCACAAGTCAGAGGCTGGCGTGGCTGGGCTCTCGGCCACCCTAGGTCGCAGCACCGGTCCTAAAAGTGGAGGCCCAGGCCAACTCCAAACCGTTGGAGCTCTTTCAGGCACCCCGTGGGCCTCTGCTTCACCTGCCTGCAGTGCCACACCAGGACAGCACCGGAATACCAGGGCCTACCGACTGGCCACACACAGCTGCCTCCGCCACCCGACTGGCTCTTATCCTGAGCAAGTCCCCCCAGTTCGTCTAGGAAGTGGGATCACAGTTTTTAGCTTGGGAAGATAAAATGGTGTAGCTGCTGCAGAGGACAGTCTGGTGGTTCCTCTTAGCTAAACATGGAATTTCCACGACTCATCAATTTTCACTCCTAGGGGACTGAAGAGCTGTCCAAACAGAAACTTGTATAAGAATTTTTATGGCAGCACTATTCACAACAGCCAAGAGGTAGAAAAAATAATGCCCATCAACAGAAAAATAGATTCTTAAAAAGTGTGGTGTATGCTGACAATGGAGAATTATTCAACTATAAAAAAGGAATGGTGCTGGGGATGTGGCTTAGTAGTAGAGGTCTGGCCTAGTGTGCACAAGGCCCTAGGTGTTCTATCCCTGGATAAATAAATAAATAAATAAATAGCAGAATGAATTTCTGAGACATGGGACAATGTGGATCCTTGAAAACAGATGTGCAGTGACCCAAGCCAGTCATAAGGCCATGTGTTGCGTGATTCCATTTATATGGAATGTCCAGAGAGGCAAAGCCAGAAACAGAATGTAGACTGGTGGTGTCGGGTGCTGTTTCACCAGGATGGGGACTTCACTGGGGTGGGGAAACGCCCTGCAGCCAGACTGATGTAGAGGCTGCACCACACTATGAACATTCCTGATGACACTAAAGGTTCACTTTCAAATGATGAATTCCATGCTCTGTGAGTGACATCTCAGTAAAGGGGGGTAAAGGTGACCACCTCACGGAAGTACTGTTAGGGTCAAAATATCAGGGGGTGTGTGGTGGGAGAGAGCAGAGAGGCAGGTAGGTACAAACTAGTACACACTCTGCTACTCAGTGCCTGGCGCACAGTCATGATGCTTTTCTTGTTTTTGCGATTGTTCATTATGTGTTGGGCTGCTCATTTGTTAAAAACAAATAAAAAAAGAACTAGCTCTAAATAACCCACAAGTTAATTAGGCATGAGACCCAAAGGCGGCGAGGGGACTGTCTCAGGTTGGGCAGAGGCCTGGCAACCACGTGCAAGAAATTTCCCACCTCCATCCAGCTCGTCCACAGCCAGCACACGACTGGACAGTATCATTTATCTATGCAGAAGCCGCTCCCACTGGGCAACTGCAGGCTCCTCTCCCGAACACATACCCATGACTGACATCTGTAAGGGGCATTTAATTTGCTCAGCTGCCATGACAAACCACCATGGGCCAAGTGCCTTAAATAGCAGCCGTTCACTTCTGACAGGGCTGAAAGCTGCGGGTCTGAGGTCAGGCCCTGGAGATGGGCCGACTCCCAGTCTGCAGCTGGCCTCCTCCTGGCAGAGTCCTCACAAAGCCTCGGTCCTGTCAGGTCAGGCTCCACCGTATGACCCCATTTAACCTTAGGAGGCCATGTCTTCGAGCACAGTCACTTTAGGGGCTCAGGCTCAGGCTCAACATATGAATTTAGGGGACACAATTCAATCCATAGATTCTGGTACTTAGGAGGAGGAGAAAATCCATTTTGTGAGGAGTCACTGGAAAAAACTGAATAGAGGACAGCTTGTCGCCATTGCTGCTGCGACACCTAAGCCAGGCCTGGAGCCAGAGATGGCCATGTGTACAGATTCCCAGATTAGTCAGGAGCAGGGCTTCAAACCCACCAAAAAACAGGATTGGGTTCAAGTGTGGGTTCAATATGTTAAGCTCTAGATGGTCTGGGCTCAATTTAGGTGTGAGTTTAAATCCTACATGCAGAGAGCAGGGCTTCACACCAAACCTGATCTCTGAACCCATTCTGCTTCAAGCATTTAAAAATTTTTTTCTCAATCTAAACCCAGTGAAAAATTGGGCTGGGGTTCAACTTATAGTAGTGTGTGTGTGTGTGTGTGTGTGTGTGTGTGTGTGTGTGTGTCTGATTAGCTATTAAAAATTTGAAAAATGTTATTCACTTCTCTAAACCCAAACTGAACTGAACCGTAAGCCCCTAAATTTTAACATACTGAACCCCCTCCCAAACCTAAAGCCAATTTTTTTGTGTGTATGAAGCCCTAGCAGGAGGAGATGGGAACAGAATCAACATTTCAGTGGTGCCATGAGAGTTTCAAATGCAAAGGGACAGCATCTGGCATCAACATTCTTCACCATGAGTGCCACTACTCTGTTCCTCCCTGGATTCTCCAAGCCACTTTCTGAGAGCAGCCACTGTCCTGGGAAGATGAAGGAAGAGAATGGCCAGCCACATGCAGGAGGCATCATCTCTCTTGTCTACTTTCTCTGCCCAGCAGCAGCCCCCCGTTTCCTTGGGGTGCAGTTGTGTAGCCAGCACAGGAAGCATGAGTCCCTTGGCAGCCCTGGCATGGCAGACACTTGAGGAGCTGCTGGGGCAGCACTGAGCCCAGCAAGCATGGGCCTCTAGGAGCCTGGCACCAGCTCCAAGAGCATGCAGGTGTGGCAGGTCCCACAGCCGGCCCACAAGGAGGCATGGGTGCACTCACCAAGGCGCTGCTGAGGACGTGTGACCTGGGCACGTTTCTCTATTTATTTATGCTGCCTCCTATTTTTAGGTTGCTATTCCTAACAACTTCACTTCAGGACCATAATTTGTCTAGAAAAATCTGATCACTTCACTTTCTCAGCCCACCAAAGGCTCACCCCAACCTGGAGTGCAGGCAGTGCTCCAGGGAGGGTCTACTGGGCCTCAGCCTGGCCACCCCTTCTCCCCTCAACAGGGCCATCCTAGCAAGCCTGTCAGGTCACCTCAGTGGCCCACTCGAGGCATCTGCTCATGCCTCTCCATGTCCCTCAGGTACCTCTGGCCCTCCCCTAAATGGCACCAGCTCCAGTCTGTAGCTGCACTCCACATGGTGACTTGGCAGTACATCACCAGGCAAGCCTGTCCCTACGCCTCGTGGACTCAGCACTGCATATCACCAGGCATGCCTGCCTTGCTGTGCATGATCCCAGCATCCATCACTCTATGGCTCAAGCTCCATGGCCAACCCTGGCCCTCAAACACAGACCCTTCATGCTCAGCTCCAAGCCTCTGGGGGCCACTGCCCTAGCCTGTGGAGACAAGCACCCACACCTGCTCCCTCTAGAAACACAGCGTCTCTGGCACAGCCCCGCCGGCTCCCAGGGAGCCACATCTGTCTCTACACGTGTAATTATCACTTCACAAGCATAGAGTGATGACACCACTCTTTCCCATCCAGAATGTGACAAAGGAAAACTAACGTGGTAAAGCAATTTTTCACATTCTACAATTTTGTTTAAAAGCACAAAAACACCCTTGAATTAGCAGACACTGGTCCCTCTGTGTACTCCTAACCATATCTGCCCTCCTTTCCTCCCCTCTGCAGGCAGCCTGTGCCAGGAGGCTTTGTGAGAGGGCCCCGCCTGGACAGCAAGGTTAACCAAACACCAGGACAAGTCAGAGCAGCTGGCCTTCACCCAGAATCAGGGAGTGGGCAGGCAGCTGGCCCCACACAGACGTGGTGGGTGGGAGGCAGCTGCCCCCGACTCAGAAGTGGAGAGTGGGAAGCCAGCATGGCTGGCATTCCTGAAACTGTATTCCAAGGCAGTGAACTTAGCGGGTAAGAGGGGCTGACAGCCACAGCCCCACACTCCAACAAAGCAGCTGCTGCTCTCCACGTTCCCTTAGGGAAAATGCGGTGCGGCACTACACGAGTGTATTATTAGAAGCTAAACTAACAGTTTAATGCAGACAAAATCAGGCCTATTAGTGAGCAAATCTGGAGCAAGACAAGCTGAGACCAAGAAGAACCAGTGATCAGACTGGACCTTCTGATGGCCATGACGCCAGGGAGAAGAGTGTCCTGCAGAAGCCGGGAGAGGATGGGCAGCCGCGCTGGTCAGAGCTGCCCTGAGTGGCCCTGGCTGCCACAGCAGCATGCATGCAGCACTGCCCTCGCCAGGCTGTTGGTGGAATGCCACACTGACCTCCCCAGCGCAGAGGCTGGCCTGGGCCCCTGCCTGCAGCAGAGCTCCCACCGGAGAATGCCCTCTGCTCCTCCTCTCCCACAGGCATGCAACAAAATGGATTCTGCGCAGGTAATTTTGCTTCCTTCTACCTGTTTGTCTTTGGAATATTCCTCTAGGCAGAGATGGTTTAGGAGAAGACAAGAAAGAAGAACAAAACTGAAAAGAGAAAAATAACAAAACCCTGCAGACCCCTCTCCACAGTGCTCTCACGTCTTGCATCATGTGGCATCAGCGCGTGTTCACAGTGCGACAGCTCAAGTGCCTCTCTTTCCACCAGACCCTTGACTCCATAGGGGAGCAGTCTGTTGTGAAACTTTGAGCCCCAGTGTCTTCCCAGTGCCTGCTTTGTGGTCATTATACAGAGAGCTGAGCAAATGTCGCAAAATAAAAATCCTATGTGTCACCAAAGCCACAAGCAGGGACATGTCACAGCAGTGGATGGAGGGAACTGCGAACGCTCAGCTCTGCGGGACAGGCCACTGCTCCCTGCGGTGAACAGCTATGCACCAGGCAGCGCACCCTGGGGAGCCTGCACATCCCTGTCAGAGAGCAGCACCTGACGTGGAAACATCAGAGGTCGGTGTCAGATCAAGAATGAGCAGGAGAGTGCTGAGGAGGTTAGACACGCACCGTCTTTACACCACCGAGAAGAAAAACCCTGTCATAAAAGTCAGGGAAACAATAAAAAATTTAAAAAAGAAAAATCAGTGAAAATAACCACAGAAGTTATGAGGCAGCAAAGCAAAGGCTTGCATGAGTCTTTGAAGGTTTCCAGTTGGTCCTATCCACAAGGCAAATGTGGGGAGGCCCCACATGGCACTGTCCTCTCATGGGACATGAGAAAATCGGAGGAATTCTGTTATGGGAGTGAGGAGATTTTAAAATACATCCACTGATTCTTTGATACTTCCCCCTTTAAAAGGTAGAGGATAATCCCTTTCCTCCAGGGTGGCCGTAGGGAGGCACACCAGAAGAAGAGACCCTGCAATGAGGACATGAACACCCTGTGCTTCCTCCTTGCTCTCTCAGATCCCTCTCTTCAGCAAAGTGACCAGTCAGGCCACAAGGACACTAATACAGCTATACGGAGAGGCCCACAGTGGAGGGACAGGCAGAGCCTGCCATCCAAAGCTTGTGAGGAAGCCGCTCTGGAGGCCAACCTCTGCCCCAGCCAGGCCTCCAATGGCGTAGCCGTGAACCACGTGTGTGGCCTCACGAGGAACCCTGGCCACAATCACTGATTATGCCACTCCTCAGATCTTGATCCATGAGGTAACACATATTCCCTGTTTTAAGAAACTTGGTTTGGGGTTAGTTTGTTATATAGCAAGAGAAAACAAGCAAAGTCATGCACCACATGATGGCATTGTGGTCTTTAGTGGACAACACACAGCACAGTCCTATTGCTACTTTAGGGCGCACCACTCCTGCTTGCGAGGTTGGCCTACTGTAAACGTCTGCCAAAGCCACCCTTGGTCATCGACTTGCCCATCCCATGACGCGTAAAGAGGCTGTGCTCGGCGAGTGCACTCGAGGTGCGCACAAGGAAGAAATCACCTAACAATCTTTCTCTGGCTCTATCTCTGCCATTAAGTGACATGAGACTAGAAAGTAGGGGTATGGGGTGGAGTCTGCAGAGACAGATGTAAAGAAAAGCAGAATATCAAATTCAAGCCTATGTCAGGAATAAGAGTGAGTTCCACAGATGAGTCCAAGAGAAACCAGATTCAACCTGAGGGTAGGAAAATGCTGTGGGGACAATGGTGGAGCGTGGAGTGCAGCAGGCCCTCTAGCACCGTCCGATTGGGCAGTGCTGTCTGTACCAGGCAAATGCTGACTTGGGGGAGAGGGGCCATGTGCATCCCACAGACATGGGCAGCACAGCAACCCCAGAACACAGCACAGAGCACCAAGCCCAGACACCAGCCTTTGGCACCCACAGGGGCAGAGACCCGTGTGGTGACCCAGACACAGGCTGCAGCGAGCCCTCGGCACCCTCAGCCGCAAACCTTCCCAGCTAACAGAGACGATACCTGAGCGAGACACCAAAGGAAAGCTGGCCGCTGAAGAAAGGAGGAAGCTAACCACCAGCCCTGACCGACAACGTGGCCTCTGGATCTGACAGTGCACACGAGACCACCACTGGGACACGGGAGGGGAAGTGCTGTCAAAACCCAAACCTAACACAGGACCTCAGGGAGAAGCACACAGCTCTGGAGCGAGGAGGAGGGGCAGCAGCTGGAGCCTCAGGGCTCCCGGGATGCGGGCACAGGAGGGAGGCAGCATGGGACACCAGGAGCCTGAGTTCCAGAGGGAGTGACACAACACAGAGAGGAAGAGCAGCTACAGGAGTGTCCGCAGGCAGGAGGCCTCAGAGAGCAAGGGTCTGGGAGCAGGTCCCCACGAGTGCAGGAGGCCCAGGGCTGAAGAGGCCGCCAGCGAGGAGGTGGAGCTTTGGGCGGCAGTTCTCTCAAGGAGGGCCTCTAGCCCTCAACACTTCAGAGTTGCAGATGCATCTGGACTTATTTGCCAACTCATATGTGTTTTCCATGTTTCTTTCTAGGTGTCTTTTAAGTCTCTCTCTCTCTCTCTCTCTCTCTTTCTCTCTCTTTTTTTTTTTTTTGCTTTCTTTTAGATTCTTTTCCTCCACTATTTCTTTTCTTTTCTTTTTTATTCTTGAATTAGTGCAAGTCCCTAACTTACCAAAGTCTAATAACCTCACACTCACCCATGCAACCCTAGGACTGAAACCTCCACCACCTGCCCTCTCCTCCCTCTGACTGACCAGCGGCACTTACTGACATTCTGTTGGCTGTTCTTGACCCACAGGCCACCTGTCACATGGCTCGGCGTACTGGGTGTATATTCAGACTTAGGGGCCACAACTCTGCTTATACCTCCTCTTACTCTCAGACTTTCCTGTGGGAAAACTTGCTTTCCCCCTAAAATAGATGGTTCAGAGAAGCTTTTATTAATGGCCTACAGGGATCAAATTATCTCCATTTTTATCTGCATTGAACCATTTGTTCCCTTCATTCCTGAGAGAACATCATTAAGACTGGAATGCCAGCTGCTTTCAACCTTCTTCTCTGAACACATGAGATATTGTCCAGCTGGCTTCCCGCCTCCCGGGTCAGCCGTGCCAGCTGTGATGCTGCTTCTGGGAAGGTGCCACTCACCTTTCCTCTCTGCTAACGGTGTTCGAGGTCTTTAGTGCCCCAGAGTTTCACGACCATGCCTCAAAAGGAAGGATTCTTCCCACTTCACTTGGCTGGCATTTGTCAGAGTTTTTGAAACTGTACATGGGTGGCTTTCATCAAGCCTGGAAAACTGCTGGCCCTTATCTCTTCAAATTACTTCTACTCCTTTGTCTCCATCTCTTCTTTGTGGAAAACCAATAAAGTCAATGTTCTGACTTCCTGCCCTCTCTCTTTCACAGTGTTCCTCTCTTGGTCTCTTTGTGCTGTATTCTTGATACTCTCTGAAGGTCATAACAAAGGCCACAGAAGGAAGGTAAATGAGTATGAAAAGAAGTTGAGAAGCACAGGGTAGTAAGGACTGAATTACGTGACTCAGGTTTGTAAAGAAGAGTGAAATACAGGCTGCTCTAGATGAGTTACATATTACATAGAATCTTGAATCCACACAAAGTGATTTCTGATAACCACTTAAGAAATTGAATTTATAGTTTAACATTCTCCAACAAAGAAAACTGCAGGCCCAAGTAGCTGCAATAGCAAATTCTAATAAACAAAGACCTAACACCAATTCTACATGAACTACTCCTGAAAACAGAGGAGGAAACACTTCCTAACTTGCTTTATGTGGTCAAAACTACCTTCACAGCAAGATCACATAAGGCCATTTCAAGAAGGAAAACTAGGAGCCCAAATCCCTCATGAATATAGATGCAAAAATCCTTCACAAAATCTCTTTTATGTAATGTATCATAACCACATAGAATTTAACTCAGTAATACTAACTCAATGATCAAAATCAACACAACGTTCCATCTTATAGATTAAAAATAAAAGACTACACATGACTTCAACAAGCTCTTGAGAAAATAAAGTATCTGCCAAAATTTACAAAATTGTAGATAAAGCATTTGACATAAAAAAGCATTTATTTGGGGGGTTTTTGTTGTTTTGTTTTGAGACAAAGTCTCACTATGTAGCCCATGCTGGCCTCAAACTCTCAATTCTCGATCCTCAATCCTCGTGCCTCAGCATCCTGAGTGCAAGGATCACAGGTCTGGCCACCAAACCCCATAATGAGCATTTATAATAAAAATTCTTAGCAAATTCCTTAACCTGATAAAAGGCCCCTATGAAAAACCTCCTACTATGATGATAATTAAAGTAAAAAAATGGAATGATTTTCTCCTAGAAGCATAAACAAGGCAAGGATGTTCAGTCTTATGGTCTCTAATGAACACCACACAGGATATTCCAGTTAAGTACTATAAAGGAAATAAAAGAAATAAAAGAGCATGTGGGTTGCAATCTGTAAAACAAAACAGATCTAATAAACAAGTTTAATCAAAAACTGGTTGTATTTATGTACACCAGTGAGAAAAATCCAAAATGAAATAAAGAAAATAGTTACATTTACAATAGCATGGAAAAGAACAAAGTACTTAGAAATAAATTTAACAAAAATGCAAGGTTTGCAGTGTGTGAAAGCTACTAAACATGACTGAAAGAATTACAGAAAAGCTAAATAAAATAAGGGCTGGGATTTAGCTCAGTTGGTAGAGCACTGCGCTGTAGTCTCTGAGGTCCCGAGTTCAATTCCCTGCACCACAAAAATGGGAGAAGGACCTGGCAATCCACTCCCAAGGCAATCCAGAAACAGTCAGCCATTGAAAACCCTATGAGGGTCGTTATGAGTCAGATACCGACTGGACGGCACCTAACAACAACAACAACAACAACAAATAAAATAAAGCCATTACATGTTCTGGGACTGAAAGACTTTGTATTATGAACATGGAAATATTCCCCAAATTTATCTACAGCTTCAAGGCAAGCACTGAAGCACTGTCAAATCTGCCCTTGTTTACAGGAACGGGCAAACTGAACCTAAGATACACATGCACTGCAAACAAACCAGAATAGCCACAGCTACCTCGAAAGACAGAAACAAGGTTGGAGGACTCACTCTAGCCCACAGCCTATCCTACTGCATAGCCCAAATGCAGGCTGTGGGCTGGCTTAAGAAGGCATATGTGAGTCACAGGCTGGTACGGAGAGACCAGAAATAAACTCACAGATCTGCGAGTACCTGACTTTTGACTAGGATGCTAGACCATTCAATGGGGAAGCTTAGTCTTTTCAACAAACAACTTTGTGATAAATAGACATCCTCATGCAAAAGGATTGGTTTAGACCCCAGCTTCACACCAAATACAAAGCTAGCTAAAAACAGCTGGAAAGCATAAATGTAAGAGCTAAAACTGTAAAACTCTTAGAAGAAAACCCTCATGACCTGGGATTAGGCAATAGTTTCTTGAATATGGCCTTTGCTACAACCAGTCAAAGAGAAAAATAGATAAACTGGACTTCATCAAAATTAAAAACTTTTGTACCTTAAAGCAACACTATCAAAAGTGAGAAGTGGGAGAAAATTTATATAATCTCTGATAATAAGAGTACAGTATCCAGAACCCTTACAACTCAACAATAAAGAGACAAACAGTTCAATTAAAAATATGCAAGGAATTTGAATAGATCTTTCTCCAAAGAAGATATACAATTGGATAATAAGCATACATTCAACATCAATAGTCATTAAAGAAATGCTAATCCATACCACAATGAGATACCACCTCCCAAGCAGTAGGATTGGGGGGGGGGGTGGAGGAGGAGGGGAAAAAACAGGAGAAGGAGGAGGAGGAAAAAGAAGAAGAAGAAAACAAACGTTTGGCAAGGATGTCAAGAACACTTATGCACTGTCAAATGGTATAGTATCAAGCTGGGGGTGGTGGTGCACCCATGTAATCCCAGCAGCTGAGGAGGCGGAGGCAGGAGGATTGCAAGTTGGAGACCAGAGGCAGTCTGTGTAACTTAGCAAGACCCTGTCTCAGAAAAGTAAAAATTGGGCTGAGGGTGCAGCTCAGTGGTCCAGCACTTGCAGAGCATGCAGGCACGAGGCCCTGGGTTCAACCCCCAGTACAGCAAAAAAAAAAAAAAAAAGGTATAGTACCTTTGAAAGACAGTTTGGTATTTCCTCAAAAAGTTAAACATACAGTTATTATATGATACCACAATACCACTCCTACATATAAACCAAGATAAATTAAATCCTACATATATTTTAAACACTTGCACAAGAATGTCCATACAAGTATCAATCATAATAACCAGATCATGGAAATAAGCTAAATGTCCACCACAAGGGATATGTATCCTACTAGGGCATATTATTCAGCATAAAAAGGAATGAAATACTGGCAAATGCTACAACATGGGTGAACTTTGAAAATATTATGCTCAGTGCAAGAAGTCAGGCATGAAAAGCCACATATCACATGATTCCATTAATATAAAACAATGCTGAGAGTAGGCAGATTCATAGAGACAGGAAGTAGATGAGTGATTGCCAGGAATGAGGAGTGAGGGAGGGGAAATGATTACTCCTAAGTGTTGGGCTTTTTCACAGGTGAGGAGACTGCTCTGGATCGGACAGGGGTAATGGTTGCACAAGCTAGTGAATATATTAAAACCATCAAATTTTACAATATAAAATGGTAAATTTTATTATATATGAATTATAGCTCAACAAAAAAATGGAAATAAAACCAAAAAAGGATGTCAATTCTTCCAGTTGGTCTGCAGATCTAATACAATCCAAGTCAAAATCTCACTGTTCTTTTTTGTTGAAACTGACAGCTGATTGTAAAATTTACATGGAAAAAATCAAAGAACTTTGGAATGTGGGAAGCCTCCTCCTACCTGACTTCCAAAATGACTGCAGAGCTGCAGAAACTTCCAAAGAACTGGAACAGACCCCAACACACAGGGTCTCCTGATAAAGAAGCAAAGGCAATCAACATGGAAAATAACGGTATCTTAAATAATCCACACTTGGGAGAAGGACCTGGCAACCCCCTCCCAAAAATCAATCTGCCATTAAAAACCCTATGAACAGCAAAGAAGCACTAACAATAGTGTTTCCCCTGTTGTACAGAGGGTCACTATGAGTCGGATACTGACTCCACGACCTAACAACAACAACAAATAATCCACAAGGAAAAGTGTACCTTATTTTAAAAGAAAATACTTCAAAATGAACCAGGGTTGGGTGGAATCAGAAACGTAGATCTAAAACAAAAACCCATGTACTTTCTGGAAGAAAACATAGGAAATAATGTTTGTGACCTTGGGAAGGTACAGAATTCTTGGACAGGCTACAAGTAGTACAAACCATAAAAAAAAAAGTTGGCAAATTTTAATTCATCCAGATTAAGCACTTCTGTTTGGAGGGGAGGGGCTGTCTGTTTTTAAAAAACATTAAGAAAATAAAGATTCAAGCCATGCTTTGAGAGAAAATATCTGGAAAACAAATGTGTGATAAATTACTGTTACCAGAATATATAGCATGCCCACACACCTCTAAAATAGAAACAGTCCGAAAAGGTTTAATGAGCAAAATACTTGAACAAACACTTCAACAAAGACATAAAGATGGCAGGAAACACAAATTAAATTGGCAATGAGATACCACTATACACCCATGAGAAAGCATAAAATTTTGTAATGCTGGCCATTTCAGAGCAGCAGGACCTCCCAGGCACTGATGGCAAGAAGCAGAGGAGGAGAGACCGCAAGCCAAGCTGGCAGTGTCTTACAAAACTAACCACACACCCTATACCCCAGGACCTGGAAGACCCATTTCAGGCCCTCACTTACAACAAATGGAAGCACATATACAAGAATGCTTATAGCAGGTTTATTCATAATCCCTGAACTATAAATCTCCAAATTCCCATCAATTGGGGAATGGATAAACAAACTGCAGCATATTCATTATATACTATTCAATGCTGTATGGACACATCTCAAAACCAGGGTGGATTATTGCTAAGACACTTTAGGAGCCACATAGTGCACAATTTATAGGAAATTCCGAGAGAGGCAAGCCTGAGGCTAGGATAAGGAGACAGTGGCTGTCAGAGTGCGGGGTGAAGGGCCAGGAGGAAGTGGGGGTGGTGATAATATTCTATGTCATCACTGGATTGACAGTTAATACCTACATTTTGTCAAAACTCATAAAACTGTACTCTTAAAAACAGTAACTCTTATACTACATAAATTATACTTCAGGATCTAATGCTTAAAAAATAAGAATTATTCCAAGCAGAATAAACATAAAGAAATCTACACTTTGACACGGTAGAAGTGTGAAACACCAAAGACAAAGAAGTCTTAAAAGCCACCAGAGTTTAAAAAAAAAAAAAAAAAAAAAAACCAACTTTGAAAGAGTGTCATTTAGAGTGAAAACTGGCTCTGCAACAGCAACACAGGGGAAAGACAAGAGAATGAAATCTCTACTACAACCCAAGACAAACATCGTCTACCCAGAACTCAGCACAGAAGAAATATCTTTTAAGAGTAAAGTGACAGATGATCTGTAAAGTCATTTCAAAACATTTTTGTTAGTATGGTGACAAGCCTGTAATCCCAGCAATTCATGAGGCTCGGAGAGGAGGATCATAAGTTCAAGGCCAGAGGCAGCCTGGGTAATATAGTGAGACCCTGTCTTAAGATGAAAAATAAAAAAGGGGCTGGGGGTGCAGTTGACTGGTAGAGAGGAGGGAAGCCTAATAAACCAGAACAAGCTCCGCCTAGACCTGGGAGTTCATTCCTCACCCTCCCAATTAAAGAACAGGACTGCTGCTGTTGTTAGGTGCCATCCAGCTGGGTCCAACTCATAGCAACCCTACATACAGCAGAACAAAACATTCCCTGATTCTGTACCAGGCACATGATCTTATTTACGTTTAAGACCATTGTTACAGACATTGTGTCAATCCATCTAATTGAGAGTTTTCCCTTTTTTTCATTGACCTGCCGCTCTCCCAAAAATGATGTCCTTCTCCAGGGATTGGTCCCTCCTGACTACATGTCCAAAATATGTAAGACACAGTCTAGCCATCCTTGCTTCCAAGGAGCACTCTGGTTGCACTTCTTCTAGGACAGATCTGTTGGTACTTTTGACCGTCAATGGTATAGTCAACATTCTTCTCCAGCACCAGAATTCAAAAGCATCAGTTCTTCTCCTGTTCAATATCTAGCTTTTATAACCACATGATGCAACTGAAAATACCATGGCATGAGTCAGGCACACCTTTGTCTTCAACGTGACATCTTTATTTTTCAATACTTTAAAGAGATCTTTCACCACAGCTTTTCCCAATACAATGTGTCTTTTGATTTCTTGGCTGCTGCTTCTATAAGTGTTGATTATAGAACCAAGTAAAGCAAAATCATGGACAACCTCTATATTTTCTCCATTCATTATGATGTTGCATACTGACCCAATCATAAGGACTTTTGTTTTGCTAATGTTGAGTTGCAATCCATACTGAAATTCTTTGATCTTCATCAGTAAATATTTCAAATCTTCTTTACTTTCAACAAGCAGAGTTGTGTCATTTGCATAATGCAGGTTATCAATGAGACTTCCTCCAATCCTGATGCCACACTCTTCTTCATAAAATCCAGCTTCTCGGATTATTTGCTCAATGTAGAAATTGAAGAGATATGGTGAAAGGATACAGCCCTAATACACACCTTTCTCAACTTTAAACCAAGCAGTGTTTACTTGTTCTATTCGAACAACTGCCTCCTGTTCCATGTACAGATTCCTCATGGTACAACTACGCGCCCTGGTATTCCCAATCTTCACAGTGTTATCCATAATCTGTTAAAATCCACACAGTCAAATGTTTTTATATAGTTGATAAAACATAGATAGACATCTTTCTGATATTCTCTGCTTTTGGCTAATATCCATCTGACATCAGCAATGTCCCTGGTTCCCCTTCCTCTTCTGAATCTGGCTTGGCTTGGTTTTCAGGCAGTTCCCTGTCTATATACTGCTGCAGTTGCTTTTAAGTGATCGTTAGCAAAATTATATTTGCATATGATATTAATGATATCACTTGATAATTCCACATTAGGTTGGATCACCTTTCTTGGGAATAGGCACACATGTGGATCTCTTCCAGTCACTCGGTCAGGTAGCTGTTCTCCAAATCTCTTGGCAAAAACAAGTGAACACCTCCAGTGCTGCATCTGCTTGCTGAAATATCTCTATTGCTATTCCATCAATTCCAAGAGCCTTGTGTTTCACCAGTTCCTTCAAGGCAGCTTCTATTTTGTCCTTCAATACCATTGGTTCCTCATCATATGCAACCTCTTGAAATGGTGGGTCATCCAACAATTCCCTTTGGTATAATGACTCTGTGTATTCCCTCCATCTTCTTTTGATGTTTCCTGCATCATTTAACCTTTTCCCTGTAGAATCCTTCACTGTTGTCACTTGAGGCTTGAATTTTTAATTCAATTCCTGAAGTCTGAGTAAAACAGAGCATATTCTTCCCCTTTGGTTTTCTAGCTCCAGCTCTTTGTACCAGTCATTATGACATTTGATTTTGTCTTCTCGAGCTACTTTTTGAAATCTTCTTTTTAGTCCTTTAACTTCATCATGTATTCCTTTACTTTAGCTGCTGGATGTTCAAGGGCAAGTTTCAGAGTCTCTTTTGATATGTAATTTGGTCTTTTCTTCTTTTCTTGTCTTTTTTGCCACTAATAACCAAAGACCAGACCAGTTGTTGCATGACATCAAAGACATCATTCTCGAGGAAAGGAAGTAGTCATTAAAAAGGCAAGACTGTTTTTCTCAAGCTTAAGGAATTGAAGAAAAAAATTTAAGCTTTGATTGGCAATAGTGAAGGATTCTACTGGGAAAATGTTAAACAATGCAGGAAACATCAAAAGAAGATGGAAGGAATACATAGAGTCATTATACCAGAAAGAATTGGTGGATGACCAACCATTTCAAGAGGTTGCCTATGATCAGGAACCAATGGTACTGAAGGACGAAGTGGAAGTTTCCTTGAAGGAATTACTGAACCCAAGGCTCCAGGAATTGAGGGAATTGCAATAGAGATGTTTCAGCAAGCAGATTCAGCTCTGGAGGTGCTCACTTGTTTTTGCCAAGAGATTTGGAAAACAGCTACCCAACCGTCTGGAAGAGATACACATGTGTGCGTATTCCCAAGAAGGATGATCCAAACTAATGTGGAATTATCAAATGATATCATTAATATCACATGCAAGTAAAATTTTGCTAAAGATCATTCAAAAGTGACTGCAGCAGTATATAGACAGGCAACTGCCTGAAAATCAAGCAGGATTCAAAAGAGGGTGTGGAACCAGGAACATCACTGCTGATGTCAGATGGATATTAGCTGAAAGCAGAGAATACCAGAAAGATGTCTACCTATGTTTTATTGACTATGCAAAGGTACTTCACTGTGTGGATCACAATACATTATGGATAACAAGGCAAAGAATAGGAATACCAGATCACTTAATTGTACTCATGAGGATTCTGGACCAGTTACTTGAACAGAACAAGGAAACACTGCCTGGTTTAAAGTTCAGGAAAATGTGTGTCAGGGCTGTATCTTTTCACCATACCTCTTCAATCTCAATGCTTAGCAAATTATCCCAGAAGCTGGACTTTATGAAGAACACAGCATCAGCATTAGAGGAAGACTTATTAACAACCTCCAGTATGCACATGACACAACTCTGCTTGCTTAAAGTGAAGAGGATTTGAAACATTTACTGATGAAGATCAGAGAGCACAGCCTTCAATACGATTTTGCCTCAACAAAACAAAATCCTTAACAACTGCGTCAGTATGAACTTCTTGATCAAAGGAGAAAAGATTGAGGATGTCCAAGATCTTCCTTTACTTGTTCCTACAATCAACACCCATGGAGACAGCAGTGAAGAAATCAAAAGACACATTGCACTGGGAAAAGTTTGCAAAAGACCTCTGTAAAGTATTGAAAAGCAAAGATGTCACATTGAAGACAAAAAGGTGTGCCTGACTCATGTCACTGTATTTTCAGTCACAACATGTGGTTGTGAAAGCTGGATGTTGAATAAGGGAGACCCGAGAAGAATTGATGCTTTTGAAATATGGTGTTGGAGGTGAATATTGAATATACCATGTACTATCAAAAGAACTAACAGATCTGTCCTAGAGGAAGTACAAGTGCTTCTTGGATGTCTAGACTGCATCTTACATATTTTGGACATGTAGTCTGGAGGGACCAATCCCTGGAGAAGGACATTATGTTTGGGATAGTGGTGGGTCAAAAAATAAAAGGAAGACCCTCAACTAGATGAACTGACACAGTGACTCCAACGTGGACTTAAACATAAAAAAGAATGTGCCTGGCACAGAATCGAGGAGTGTTTTATTCCTTTGCACACAGGGTCACTGTGAGTCGGAACGTACTCAATGGCACATAACAACAAGAACATACATATACCTACTTATTTTTTATAAAAGTAACACAGGAAGGATAACTAACAAATATATAACATGCATTTGCTGACAGTGGCATGCTGATGGCCTAGGAAGTGTTAACAAGTAGCCCCTGGGGGCAGGAAGGAAGGCCTGACTTGCCATGCTGAGGGCAAGTTTCTTTCTGAGCACACAACCTCCCACTATGGCAAATTACCAAAGGACATCAAGGAGCAGGGCAAGGCAGGGGCACACAGGCCTCTCAGGAGCTGGCCAGAGGCAACCTTAGAGGGCTGGGGATAGCAGGAAGAAAAGGAACTTGAAGGGCTATTTCACATATACATATACATGGATATGCATGTACATAGGCACATTTACACACACACATGCATGTATATTTACATAGTATGCACACACATGCATGCATTCCCCAGCTCTGACCACTGATGGGGTTAGAAGCAAAGACACCCCAATAGCATAAAGTATACCTAGCACCCAGGCCCCAGTCTTTGAACACTTAACTTCCACACTATGAAGAACAAGTGCCCTTCAAAGAAATGGCTGATTTCCAGGGTTGGGTAGCTTAGGTATAAGATAAGCCTGAAATGTTATATAGGAAAATAAGCAAAGAGGTGCCAGGACAGGGGCCACCTAGAAGAGAGGGAGGGAAGAAGCAGGCCTTCTACCAGGTCCTGTGGCCAGCCTGCAGGGGTCCCGCTTGGCAAAACTAGACACAAGAAGATCCTAAATCAGTGGGGCCAATGATAATGATACACTAGGATAGCAATGAACTAAAAAACCAGGACTCCATGAACCCAAACTGGTAATGACTAGATAAGCAAATCAGGGAGCAAAGAGGGCCTTGCCCACTGCAGGCTTTCCTGAGGAGCAGGGTGGGCCAGGGCTCAGGGGTCTTCCCATAGGTGGCTCATGAGTCTCGGAGCTAAGGTGGAACCAGTGGGAAGAAAGCAGGGAATGCCTGACCAGGGAAGCAACTCCATGTCCCCACAGAAGGGCAGGTGGACACTCTACACCTGGATGTGAGGCCCTCATGAGGGCACAGTACACATAGGCAGTGTCCAGCCCAGGATGCATGACTGGAGCCAAATCATGAGGATAAACCCCAAAGGAAAAACTTCCATTTGTAAGAAACTGCACTCTTCAAAATGTGACTGCTGCAAAGTCTGTGGGAAATCCTCCAGGTTAACAGACTCCAGCTGCAGCCGACTGGGTCTGGGTCCTGCCTGGCGCAGAGGACTGGCATGGAGCCATCCAGAGCAAGCGGCTGGCTGAGACCCAGGAGGCTGAGGCGCAGAAGGCAGAGCACTGCTCTGGGGAGGCGGCAGCCCCTACCCACCCTCCTGACTGCCCACAGCCAGCAGCTCCAGCATCCATGCACTCTCCTTTCCTCTCTACTAACTCCTTGGCAGGTTTAAACAGAGTCAGATAGCTCCTACTTGAAACCAATGAAAAAAGTCTCCCAGATTGCAAGTTTTCAGAGTCACACATTTTTAAAAAATAGCCTGCTCCTCACCCTCCATCAGCCCTCAGCCACTTCAGCTAGCTTTTGCTTGACCTTCTCAAAGTGACTCAAGACCATCTGCCTATGCTTTTGTCAACCAAGGGGCATCTCTTGGCCTTCCTCTCACCGCACTTCCAGCCCCCCTCACCTGCAGAAAAGGAAACGTGCCCACGACACTGCCTGGGACCCTGGGCACTGACCCAGCACACACACAAACCTGTGTGAAAATACAAAACAACTCTGGTCTCTGAAACCTGGGCTTGTTAGGACTTAACAGTGATGAAGGACAGGGTGACACCAGGGCTCTGGAACCCAGGTGCTGGGGCCCTGGGCTCTCAGGTGCTGACTTGCCTCACGCTTTCTGCTTCTTCAGTGATAAAACAGGAGGCCCATAGACCCTGGAGAGTTCTAGGGATTCAGTGAGGAACCTCCGACTAGAACACAATAATTACCAGGGAAACTCTTTTGTCATATGGCCATGTGTTTACTCCTGGAAAGACACCACTTCCTCCCGTAGAAGCTGAAAGAGCCTGCAAGTCCTGGCCTGGGCCACACGTCCTTCCTGCCGCAGCACTGGGCAAGCACAGGAAGAGTAGTCACACAGGAAGAAAACTACCTACCCAAGGTCACAGGGCCATGGCAAGGAAAGTAGGACACCAGACACAATTTCTGGCTTCCCAGTGAGGACCTGCCTGCACCAGCCTAGCTGGGCTCCTACCAGCCAGCTCTCTGGGTATCTCCCTCAGACCCTGCAGATGGACACAAATGTGTGGAGAGCGGAGCTCACGCCTCTCACAGTAGCAGCTGCCCTCTAGCTGCACCTGGCCCAGTGGGTCTGGCCCCAGGCCAGGCTCTGCAGAGGGCCAGGTGTCATGGATGCCATGGAATGGAAAGGCAGTCTCCTTCCCATCTTGGTAAGGGGAAGCTGCGACAGAAGTCGGGGGAAGCAAGCGTCCTTCCTCAGTAACAGGGTGAACAAAGCTGTAGGAGACAGTTGTGTAGCCTGGAAAAGCAAAGCAGCCGGAGCTCTGGGAATAAAGTCCACACTGCACTGGAGGCTCCTTCCTGCTCAGGGTTTTGCAGCCCTTCATATGCAAAGATCAGGTGCCCTCCAAGACACACTGTCAGACAGGCTATGGGGGTCTCCAATGAGCATGGAGCAGGACAGAGCTGCACCACAGGAAGGAAAAGGAGGCCCGAGAGAAGACTGTGTCTAATGTGAGAGCAGCAGCTTCTGGGGCCCCTGACACGAGTGACCTTCCCCAGGGGAGAGGACTCCAGCTGCCCTGGGTGGGAGCTGCGGGGGCACCCAGCCAGCACACCCTCCCCCACCCCATGCCATCCCTTCCCTTCCTCCACCCCCAGGCAAGAACCAGAGCAGCAGGAATGTGCTGCATCCATGACGGGTGGCACATTTGTGAAATGAAAGCTTGTCTCTGTGTGTCCTATCTGTGTGTCCTAGAGGTGACTTCTCCACCCCACACGCCCTCCCTAGCTGCCAGGCCCAGGAAAACTCTCCAGATCCATCACTGTCTGCATGGGGCTGCCAGCCAGCCTGACAGCGAGCAGGGACGGGCCAGGTGAGTCACAATGAGAACAACTGGCCTCTCGTGCCAAGCTGCAATCTGATCAGAATCTCAGGAGGACAGCACTCTCCAGAATCCTCCAAGAAAAAGGCAGAGTAAGACCCCCAAGGAACAGAAAGCAGGAAGGAAAGAAGGTAGAACTGGTGCCTGTGGTCTCCCACACCCTCGGAGCCCCATGAGGAGGCGGGTGAGACTGCAGGATGCCCACGGCTGGAGAGAAGCTGGAGCAGGGCAGGGCTGGAGTCCTGGACAGGCTGGACCCAAAGCCTCCCGAGCCGTCTGTGTTTGGGGAGGTGTGGGACTGTCCTCCCAGGCAGGCCAGAGCCCCCTGACTTCACTGCTCCTCTAGGGGCTGAGGCCCAGGTTTCCACAAGGAGGTGGTGCTCACCTCAGGCCTGGTATCCACCTGAGTGCCCAGTGCCCACCTGTGTCACACAGGCGCATCCAAGGATGCCAGAACTGCTGCTGGAAGGACTCCAGGAGGCGTGGTGGCCTGGCCCTCGGTCCGCATGGCTCAGTACTGCCCTGCATGGGATCAGCAGCTCCCTCTGGGACGAGTCCTTCCCCTGAGTCAGACGGCAGCAGTGAGCATTCTCCCTGCCCAATGTGCCAGTGCGCAGGGCCTTGCTCAGGCACCTCCTTGTCCCTCAGCACATCTCGCATGCCTGCAGTCAGACAGAGAATTTCCCAGGTCCCTTATCCTCCTCCATGGCAGTGGCGCTCAGGACAGCCCACTGGAGCACAGATGGCCCAACCTCCCCAAGGTCTCCATGGTCCTACACAGCTGGTCCCAGATACTGGTTCAAGTCCCTAAAAAATGCAGCTGTCCTCTGCCACACTCTCCTCCTTCCCACAAGCAATCCCCTAGGTTTCTCTCAGCTGAGGTTATGACAACACGGAGAATGGCAGGCCACTCAAAGCCAGGCCCTCCACCTCCACAGCTGCTAGTCAAAGAAACAAACTACATTTCTGTTAAAGCCAGTGGGTTTGGGGAGCACTGTTTCTGCAGCTTAACGTTCCCTACTGTGGCCCCCAGGGGGCAACTTGGCCACCCTTTCCTTGCAGATGGGAATCAGAATTGTAATGGCCCCTGCAGTACCTGGCCCATCAGAGAAGTCGACCTGCTCCCCACCGAGTCCAGACTGCATCACTGTGTATGGTCTTTCTACTGGCCTGGGAACCACACAGCTGGTTCATGCCACACCTGCATCCCCACCACCTTTGAGGGTCTGTGACTGACCCACAGTGGGTCCCCCTATTTACTCCCCAAGCCCTATGATATCCTGCCCAGGTCACACTCTTGTCACTGCTCCCTACAAAACAAGCACAATCCCTAAGGGCTCCTGTCCCCTGGACGCACCCTCCTGACCCATACATGCCACCTTCTCTGAGCACATGCTCTAAAATGAGCAGTCTCACAACAAAAGAGTGAGCCTCTAGACGGAAAAGGGAAAACCACCCAGAGGAATGTGGATTAATGAATAAAGACACCAGGTCAGGGCTCATCAAAAAGCCAGTGGCATAGAGGAAATGGAGGGCCAAAATGCATTAACTAGGAAACAAGGGAAAATACCACAAGAAACATTCAAGAAATCAGAAAAATACTATTAACCTAAAGGAAGATAAAGAAAATAATAACATAAAAAATGAAAAACTCTGAAACAGTGAAGAAAATTATGATCAATATAACTAAGATATTTTGGAGAAAAAAATATAAGCAAAGACATCTTTCAAATCTAACTAAAAAGCTGCAATAAATATTAGAAATAAAGGAGACATGACAACAGATAAGACTGAGAGACTCTAAGAGAATGACATATTCACGTTTACCCATATCCCTGAAAACTTGCCTGAAATGGCTATTTTCTAAGAAAAAAATGGGTGTGTATGGAAATGCATGCAAGATCAATAACCATGGCAGAATTGTACAGGTGGTCAAATAATCTGCTCACAAATTAGGCTCCAGGCTCAGAGGTTTTGACAGAGGAATACTATCAGCTAGGAAACCACCATTATTGCTTTTCTACATAGAAGATAGGAAAATTTATTGTTTAAATAAAAGATAGAAAAATGAGAATTTTCTCGAATCAATATTATAGAAGCAAGCTATCACTTATGTGATTCTAAAACCACATAAAAATTAAAAGTAACTTTCAATGTGAAATCAGGCTAGCCCTAATCCTAACCCACCCAGTAACCCTGACACTAACTCTAAGCCTTGAACATTACAATAACTCTAACACTCTAAACACAGCCCTAGCACTGACCGTAACTGTAGCCCTAACCCTTATGCTAGTGCTAGTAAAATACTGGGAGCATACACCAATTGGAAGAATATTAAAAGGCATCAATAACACCCAACACGATTTATTCCAAGAATCAACACTTTGGAGTCTCCTCGGTAGAACTCACCATATTAAAAGACAAAAGGAGATAATCATGGGAACATCCTAATAGCTGCAAGTAGTACCTTCAGGGAAGTGTAGCTTTCCTTTTAAGACAAACAATGCATAGCAGAAAAGGAAGCTCAGTAACTTAGTGAAGACTGTTTAGCAGACGGCCACAGCACGTGCACTTCATGGTGACAGCTTTTGGGTCAAGTAAAAAGCAAAACAAAACTCAACTGGAAGCCCTCCTGCAACTAAAACCATTTTTACACATGGCCACACTCAAATATTTAAAAATTTATCATTTTCCCATACACTACTAAGTATTTAGTAAGTGCAAAAGGAAATTTTCCAAGTACAATAATAACCAAGAAACACAAGTCAGTTGGGAAAAAGTTCAGAGGAGAAAGCCTACAGCAATACATAGAGACGGCGTGGCTTCAGACGCCAGAAACTGGAGATCCTTAAAGTGTCAGCTGCTTAGATTTTAATTGCAGGTTTGATCCACTTGAACCCACATGTCAATGTGATTAACATTTCTGTTTCTTTGGAGACAACAGGCCCTCAAACTCATGATCCTCCTGCCTCACCCTCCTGAGTGTTGGGATTATAGTTGTGTGACACCTCACCCAGCTTCAATGTGATTAACTTTTTAACTTGAAGATCATCCTAAAGTTCATCTAGAAAGTGAGGAACCAAAAATAGTCAGAATATGCTTTAAAACAGTGGTGCTCTGTATCAGACGTGAAAACATGCCATAAAAGTGAAACAATTAAGACCAGCGCGCCAGTTCAAGAGCAGCCAGTGGACGAGGGAATAGGACGCACACGCAGGAGGAAAGTAACCACACGAACAGCATGGGAACTGCATGGGGTTCTCAACACTTACAAGGAAAAAACGCCTACTGCCCTGCCATACTGCCAACCAACCCCGTCAGATCTTGGAAGCTAAGCAGGGTCACACCTGGTTGGTACTTGGATGGGAGACCGCCTGGGAATGCCGGGTGCTGTAGGCTTGGGAGAAGGACCCAGCAGCCCGTTCCCGAAACAATCCCAAAGCAATCAGCCACCGAAAACCCATAGCAGAGACACACTAACAACAGAGCTGGGCATGGCACAGTGCCAGGTAGTGTTTCATCTGTTATACAAAGGGTTGCTATGAGTCAGACCCAACTCTATGGCACCTAACAACAACAACAAGAAAAAATAACTTAGATCTTCACCCAACAACATACATCTAATGATTTCTCAAGTGCATTACACAGTAAATGTAAAAAGTAAGACCAAAGGATGTGCAAGTGACTGCCCACGATTTAGAGTAGGAAACCATAGAAGATGGTACCACAAAGGAAATACGGCTGCCACAGAGCAGATGAACTGGGGAAAGGTGCACATGAGAAAAGCACCTGCCACAGACAGATGAGTGGTGTCTCCAGAGGAGAGACTGCCGACACATCAGGGCAGGCTGCAAGCCCCTGCTATCCACTTTCCAAGGCATAGATGCACACGAAGCCCAAGCTCGCCTGCAGCTAGCAACCTAGACCACCCTGGCAGTTCCACACTGGACCTGCATTACATGACTTACCCTCTGACTGGAGGGGTTCCAAGTGCAGGCGCAGGGCCCAAAGGGCAGGCAATCTATGTGCTCTTCGGCACAAGGATCACCGAAATAAGCGGCAAGTGTGGTGGAAAGTTCATGAAGGGGAGGGCTCCAAAAACCCACGCTTACATCCATCCAGAGGAAACTATACAACTCCCTAAAAATAATGTCTTCAACCTCAGCTAAGTGGAACATTCTACAGAATACCAGGGCACAAACATGTGTCCGGAATGAGGTTCCCAGCTGGCCCTGAGAGCTGCACCCGACACTGGGGGCTCAGGCACAGGGTAGGGACAGGCAGGAGGAGGTGACCCCCAAGCACAAAGAAAGCCAGGAGAGGGAGGCAGAGGAGGCTGAGGAAGGGCACCCAGCCCTGGAAGGACCCTTCCAACTCCGCACACAGGAGGCCAGGTGTGGGCTCGAGGGAGGCCAGGTGCTGCCCCTGCCAGGAGGAGCAGATGGTGACTGCAACTGAGTTCTTCCCCGGCAGCAGCAGAAGCAAGGGGAGGAAGCTCACCAGCCTAGGTTCAGAACATTTTCCTAGAGCAGTAGTCATTATATAGCCGCTCCATTTTCCTTTCTCATAAAATTACAAATGTACAGTTTTAAAATTCAAGTAATCCACAAAGCTTTCATGAAAAGGTGGTCCCCCTGCCCCTGCCGTGCTTCTGTGCCACACATGACCTTTTTCTCACTTCTCCTGTCCTCATTTGGTATCTATCTGTCTCCAGATTTCTAATTACCAGCTCTGTGTCACTATTCTTGGCTCTCAATGTCACATGTCGCCTGTGCACTCCCTGCTATGAAAGCTGAGAGCCACTTCTCCTCAGCCCTCCGCCCTTCCTGCCCTCTCAGGGATGCCTGAGTAAGTGTCCCCGCCGGTGCCCTTCCCTTCCTGAGCCATGGCGTCTGTGGTCACACAGTGGGCTCGCTCGCTACTCAGTGCACTCCCAGTGGTTCCTCCCCAAGGTCCCAGCCAGTCTCCCAACAGCTTTCTGATCCACTCACATGCCAGGAAGGCACCTTGACCTCCTGGGCTGCTTTGTAGGCCCCTCCTCCATGCCAGCAGCCCCTCCTTCCCTCCTGCGTCCATCCCCAGAATCAGGAACACGCAGGACAGTGGACCCCTTCTGCCTGGATTGTCTTCTTCGGTGCCCAGAGGCTCCAGCATGTCCAGGGCAGGGCCCTCCCTCTTCTGCCAGGGTGGGAGGGCCCAGTGGCAGCTGCTTCAGCACAGTCTGCCACAGCTTCCCATTCCAGCCCCATCCTTACAGCCTCCTCTCCACAGAGGTACCTGGCAGTGCCAGACCCAAGATGTGGGGGGAGGCCGCCAGCTGCCCGACACAAACACATGCAACAGGCCCAGGGCAGCCACACATGCACATACGCACCACACTCAGGCACACACATGCACGTGCAAACACATGAACCTCTCAGGACGGGGGTTGAGCCCGGGGCCTCGTGTGCATTAGGCAAGGGCTCTACCTCCTAGCCACACCCCCACCCCTGTTTTTATTTTTTATTTTTAGACAGGGTCTCTCTCTGTGGCCCAGGCTGGCCTGGAGCCTACCATGCTCCTGCTCCTGCCTCCCGAGTAGCTGGGATTACAGGCATGCGCCACACACCTTTCAGCTCCTTGATTTTCAGATCCATTACATCTGTCTGTCCACTTTCCAACTTTCAAAGTTCTGCCATTTCCTCTCTCAATTTCCGGATGGCTTACCTTCTTAAAATGTGTTAATGTCATTTTGATGGATTTTAGAGGAAACAGAGGTCACTGTGAATACAATCTACCATTTGGGCTGAAAACCAAGGATCACGGGAGGGGCTTTGTTTTAAGAGGAGGGGCTAAGTTACCTTGGATGCTGGCAGAAGTGGTCTATGGTGAGCAGGGCATGGGAGGCAGGCGAAACCTGGGCTGGCTGAAGCAAGTCCCTGAGGAGCCAGGAGGGGTGAGTGGGCCCAAGACAAGAGCAGATAACGCCACTGTCAGGAGCAAAGGCAGTGGGGGTGGGGCTTGGCACCCTGGGATTGGCAAGGGGCAGAAAAGTGTCTCATCTCCTCCTAGTGACTGCAGCACAGTGGTCACAGAGTCTGACCGCTGACTGCATGGGAATCTGAGTAAGGAGGGCAGGCGTGACGGAAGGGCCTCATTCAGATCCAGCCAATCTGCCAGGGAAGGCTGCAGGGACCGTGCAGAGTCAGGGCAGAGCCACGCCCCGGCCAGGAGACTACAGGGAAGCTGGCGTGCTCCTTCCAGAACAACACACCACAGACACAGCAAAGCCAGGACTGTGGGAAGTGACTGCCAGCTGACGAAGCCAGGAAAGGTGCCACGCTAGACCAGGCCAGGGGAGGCCCACATGGGCACTCCTCTGCACAGGCCCTGTCTGTACTAACAAGGTAAGTGAAACTTCTTTTTCATATTTTCTAAAATTCCCACTTCTATAGTTCTTATCTTCAAGTAATGTGGAGAAGTTAAAAAGCAAACAAGCAATTCAGTACTACAAAGAACAAAGGTCCTGAAAGATAATAAAAACTTTGAACAAAGGGCTCATTTTCCTTATTTCTTAGTCCCCCCTACTTTCGCACTGGTGAAGAAAAACAGCTCAGAGATGGGGTTGGGAGCAGTGGGCCACTGACTAGCTATGGGGGATGGGTCCTTACCTGCAAAACAAGTAGGATGTCAGGCACACAAACCAGGGGGAGCCGCCTATGCTCTGTGCAGGGTGGCATTCATCTCACTCTCGGAGATGCGGGAATGGAAACCAAGGGCCGCCGCTTCCCTGGGGAAGCATCACTACAAATGAGCTCTGCTCTGGTTCGGCACGTCACCCCGGAATCCCACAGGAAGCCACAGCAGCAGAGCCGTTCTGGCCCAAGCAGCAGCGCTTCTAACAGCTCCCTCTCCACCTGCAGAGGCGGCGGCAGGTGCCCCATAAAACACTCCTGCCTCTTCTCCACGAAGGCCCTGGGGAATTTCCGAAATCTGCTGGCTGCAGCCCTCCGCAGCCTTGCTGCCTCAGACGGCTCAGATGGCACTGCTCCTCCCTGCCTCTCAGGCTGGCTGCTCTGGGCGGTCACTAGCTTGGAGCCTGCTGAGCTGCGCAGCACAGCCAGCTGGGGTACTGTGCAGGGCCCCAGCCCAGTACGCTGCTTTGTTTCCAGAATGGTAGACCAGGTCAGAACCGAGTCTCCCATCTGTAGGGAGGAGGAATCTGGACAACCAAAGTGTGAGGAAGGGAACAGAGACAGAGCACAGGAGGTGTGGCTTACATATCTAAGCATCAGGGGCCCTTCCCTTGAGATTTCTGTGAAAATTAGATACAGATTTGCCTAATTATAAAGTTGGCCCAAGGCAATAGGGATTTGGATGTCCTCTAGGAAGTATCATAATAGCTCTAGTTTGGAAAAAAAAAAAAAAAAAAAAAAAAAGATCTACCACAGACAGAAAGACACCAGCCAGCTCTTTGCTCCACCCTCGCCTGCCATGGTCTCTGTTCTGCCCCTGCTCCCTGCAGAGCTGGGCTCAGAATCTCCCCCTCAGGGCCCCTGACAAGCCCCCTGTTGTCACTCTGACCTCGCTCCTACCCTACCTCTCTGTACACACTGCTGTGGCCACACTGGCTCCCTAGGGCAGCTCCCTCGGGCAGCTCCGCAGATGCACCAGGCGCGTTCCCCAGAGCCTCTGTGCCTGCACCCCTGGCCTGGAGCCCTACACCTGCCGGCCACCCCGGGGCTGACTCCTGTGCTTCCTGGAAGGCCCTGCCCAAACACCCCATCCTAGGAGCCCCCTGACCACCTTGTCCACCCCGCTTTGTTTCCTCACCACCCAACACACTATGGAATACATTCACTGAGTGCAGCCACGTTTGGTACTCCCTACGGAGACGTGAGGATGCTGCAGGAGTGCCCGGTGCATCCCAGGCATGCCTTGCATGTCAATGCATGAAATAACACATGGAGCCTTTGCTACAGCAATCTGCTAATAAGAACTCTGTGTGGACAACAGTGAGGACTCCGGCACTATGTCCCAGGCCTCTAACCCCTTCGCACTGCCTCTCCGAGGGGCTCCTGAGTAGCCGGCTGCTGCAGGTGACAGCTCTGGGAGGCCATGTGCCTGTAGCACTCTCTGATGGGTCTGCTCAGCTCAGGGCTCCACAGTGGCAGGGGGCTGCTGTCACACCCCTCGGGAGGCCAGGGCTGGGAGTTCTGACATGGCATCATCATCACCAACTCCTTTTTGTCCCGTCACTGTGGAGTCAGATACAGCCTCATCACTTGCAACTAAGGTGACTTGAGCAAGCCACTTCATTCTCCAAATCTCAGGAGGGTAAGTGGAATAGCAATATCTACCACAAAGGGCACTGTGGGGACTGAGCCTGTAACTATACAGGAGATACTCAAACTGAGACAGTGGGCACAAAGCAGCCACTTAGTAAACAATGCTGTTGTTAGGTGCTGTCAAGTCATGTCCGAGTCATAGCGACCCTCACAGGGTTTTCAATGGCTGACTGTTTCGGGATTGCCTTGGGAGTGGATTGCCACGTCCTTCTCCCATTTTTACGGTTCTGGGAATCGAACTCAGGACCTCAGGGACTGCAGGACGGTGCTCTACCAACTGAGCTAAATCTCAGCCAAGTAAACAATAGCAGCTATTACGGCTACATAAGTTTTCCATGCAACACTGCTTAAAAACAACTTTCCTGCTGAAAACTGTGAAAATTACATTTAAAAGCATTAGACATCTTCATGAAAATTCTGAAAGGAATCATCGCAAGGTAGTTTTACAAAACTGGAGTCAGAGCCACAATGCAGCCCATGGGACAGGTGTGTGCTACTGTGTGCCCTACAATCCTTCCTGCAGATGTCACTCACATGCAACAAGACTGAAGGCATATGTCATACCATCACTCGTAACTGTCAGCCCTGCAGCGGTGGTGGCACACAGGTACAGCAGCTGACACCCAGCACTCAGGTCCCTCCTGGATAGTTGGGTCTGGCTGACTTTGGAAAAGAAAGGTAACAGAAAAGGAGGAAACTGCCAGTTTAAATCCTGGCTCTGCAGAAGCTGTAAGGAAAACACCACTCACAGTGTCATTGCACCCCAACCTGCCGCAATGTGGAGCCCAGCACACAGGCCTGCAAAAAACCGGCTTTACACACCAACAAGACTCTAAAAGTCACCTGACATAAGAACTGCTCTGCACAAAGATACAACCTCTAAGATAGAACTGTGTGGAGCACTGCTTACAGGAACCATGTGATGATCTCACTGTAGATGGTCCTGCAAATAGTTTAAGAAAAAATAATCAAAATTGGAAATCACAGATAGAGAAGCAATGAATAAGTCACAACAATCTATCACCTTAGATATCAAATTTTGTTAAACCAACGTAATTTATTAAAAGAACGTATTCATAAGACAGCTACTGGGAAGGCCAAAGGCATGTTCCCAGAGAAAGAATTCCATAACAAACAACTGGATTCTAAACTGAGTCTGGAACCTAAAAGAGACTGGTAAAGGGTGAGGGCCCCAGCCTCTCCACACCTGACCCACAGCAATAAGTCTGATAGAAACGTGGGCGAGTTGGTTCTAAATCCCTCTGAGTTTGTGGGGAGCAGGCAGGAGAACAAGGCGAGGCAAGATGGAACACCTCAACACCCACAAGGTCTCAGCCCCAATCCAAAGAGTGCTTCCCCAAACGATGGGACCACGCCCACTCCCACGCAGACAGGAAGAGCAGGTAGACAATGGCCAAAGGGCCACTGTCCAGGGCTGGCTACAGGAATAAACATTCTCCTCAGCCACGATTGAGGCAGGCTGGCTTCACCGGCTCCCACTGCAGAGAGTTAAAATTCAAACAAAAGATGTGAACCAAGGGCTTTCAGACAGACATCAGGCTGCCCAGGATTATCGACCGTACTGAGAGAAGGGAGCAAACACAGTGTCCTGTGACAAACCACCCCACAGCCAGGGTGGCATTTCTGCAGCCCAGGCAAAGCCAGAGGAGCCCTCAGCAGAAGAGACAGGGCCAAGAATTCAGGAAAGCAAAGGCAGCTGAAACCAGAGAGGACAGAGCTGCACAGAGAAGCCCTCAGAGAGCCAAGGTAGATTCCCTTGGGTCTTTACAGGGAAGCAGAGCAATCAGATCACCTGAGGCCAGGCAGGAGCCAGCAGAAAGAAAAAGCACAAACAATAGCTCAGGCAATGAAGGATCTGGGAAGACCTGGCACTCCCAACCTAGACCAGAGGATCTCTGCAGCAAGGGGACATGGACGACAGGCAGGAAGCGGGCGCCTCCACCAGAGGGCTGCATGGGCACCAGACTACGCTGCTGCATAAGCAAGGTGCTGCCCAGCAAAGTTTAATGACAAGCCACTGAACGATCTAAACTTTCTAAGCCAACTCAAACACAGTCCAAACAAAGCTTAAAACACGTGAAAGAACACTGAACCGCCTCAATTGTTATTAGGTGCTGTCGAGTTGGATCTGACTCATAGTGACCCTGCGTACAAAAGAACAAAACACTACCCAACACTGTACTGTGCATACAATCTTTTTACATCTGAGCCCAGTGTCTCACTTTGAGTTGTGCCACATCAGGCAAAGGAGGTCCCAGGGGCTTTACTCCATTCCTGTCATAAAGGTCGGCTCTACTTAGAGGAAGCAATTCTTCCTCATCATTTTTTGGATGTCTTCCAGCTGGGGAGCTCATTTTCCGGTACAATATTTGACAGTCCTTCTCTGCTATTCATAGAGTTTTCAATGGCTGATTGTTTCCAGAGTGGCCTGTAGGGTCCTCCTCCCTAGTCCATCTTAGTCTGGAAACCCAGCTAAAACCTGTCCACCATGGGTGGCCCTGGTGGTGTCTGAAATACTGGTGGCATAGCTTTCAGCATCATAGCAACACACACGCCCTCACAGCACAACAAGCTGACAGACACATGAGGGGACCCCTCAATATAAAACTCAAAATGTCTTCCATCAGTTCAAAATTACCAGGTACAAAAGAAGTATGAAAATACACCTTACCATGTAGTAGTTGAGCAATAAGAACAGACTTGGAAATTTCACATAGATAATTAACACACGAACCCATTAGGATGGCCATAATAAATATACTGCATATGTTCACCAAGACACAGAAAGCATAAAATGCTAAGGAAATACAAGACACACACTTATAAAGACACAAATCAAATGTCTAAAGATACAAAAGGTATCAGAGATGGAAAATATACTGGTTGGGATTAGCATTACATTAGACACCACAGAAGAAAGGATGAGGTGACATGAAGATGAACAACCTGTTTGGCATAAGCTATCTAAAGTGAAACACAGAAAAATTCCCTTCTCCCTAAAAACAGAGACATATTATAATTGGAGGTCCAAAACAGGAAAGCAGGTAAGATAAAAATACACTTAAATAATGTGCAAAACGTTTTCAAAAGTTGGTGAGAATTATGAGCCAATACACAGGTCCAAGGTCAATAATCATGGTCCAGAAAAAAATAAAAAGGAAATCAAATCAAGGCACAGCACAGTCAATTCCCTAAGAACAAAATCTTAAAAGCAGCCAGAAAAAAAAGGAACATTACAATCTACTCATCAGCTACTCTTACATACAAACAAACAAAAGGGATAACTATGTAAGAGAATGGATATACTAAGTGGCTTCACTATAATAACCTTTCTGCTATCCATATCTATCCTGTATCAAGTTGTATACCTTAAATATACATACACAGTAAGATTTATTTTGAAAAACAAAAGAAATATTATATAAAGGACCAAACACAGACATGATGGACAGAAGACTTCTCAGAAAGAATGCAAGCCAGAAGCCAATGGAATGGTATCCCTGAGTAAAAAAGGAAACTGCCAACTGGAATATTAGGTACACAGAAAATGACATTTAAATACAAAAGTAAAATGACGACATTTTCCAACAACAAAAAAAGCTTAAATAATTCATAACCAAATACACTTGAACTACAAGCATCATTTAAAAAGTCAAGAATATAAAAGGAAAATATCAATAGGAAATGTAGATTTACAAAAAGAAACAAAAAGTACTAGAAACAGGAAATATATAAATGAAAAAGTCTCTTTTTCTTAGCTGTTAAGTTTGTTTTCAAAGATAATAGACAATTTAAAGCACTGTGGGACTTTACTTATAGAAGCAAAATGGTAGGCCAAAGCTACACGGTACAGAAGTGACACGGGAATATCCTGTCATAAGGCTTAATTACTACTGTGGATGGGTAACAATAATAGTGTTACTTGAAGATGGATGGTGGTAGGTTAAGGACCTAATCAACGAATCCCTTAAGCAATCTCTAAAAACAAAGATGTATGGTTAATAAGCTAGAAAGGGTGATAAAATGTATCATAAAAATATTCAATCCAAAATAAGCCAGAAAAAAAGAGAGGAATCTAATAAAAAAGGGAAATACAGAAAACCAATAGCAAAGTGACAGATTTACACCCAACCATATCAATAATCAAAATCAGTATAAATGGTCTAAACATCTAAATCAAATGCAGAGATTTTGAAATTGGATAAAAAGATTGTTGCTAAATACCGTTGAGTCCAACTCATATAGACTCTACATACAACAGGGAAACAGTATTGTTAGTGCTTCCCTGCTGTTCATAGGGTTTTCAATGGCTGATTGTGTTTTGGGAGTGAGTGGCCGGGTCCTTCTAAGCCTACAGCACCTGGTGTTCCCAGGTAGTCTCCCACCCAAGTACTAACCAGGCCTGACCCTGCTTAGCTTCAAGATCTGACAGGGTCAGATGCCACAGTGGTACGGCCGATAAGATACACATTCAGCTGGCTGCAGTGGCACACACCTGTAAATCCAGCAATTTGGGAGGCAGAGACAGGAGGACTGCAAGATTGAGGCCAGAGGCAGCCTACCTAACTTAGCAAGACCCTGACTCAAAATAAAAAATAAAAAATGGGCTGGGGATACAGCCCACTGTTAGAGCACTTGCAAAGTAAGTGCAAGGCCCTGGGTTCAACCCCCAAGAATGGTTAAATAAATAATCAATTAAAATACACAAAGCCAGACATGGTGGTACACACTGATGATTACAGCACTGGCTAAAGCAGGACAATCACAAGTTCAAGGTCAGCCTGGGATACATAGTTAGACACTGTCTCAATAAATAAATACATAAATAAGTAAATAAATAAATATAAACATTCACATGGATTAAAAGAAAAAGGCTAGGAAAAGATGTGACACACTAACACTGAACATAAGACAGCTTGGATGACTATGTCCATCAGAGAAAGTAGGTTTTAGAGAAAAGAAGCTTACTAGAAATAAATAAGGGCACTGCATATTAATAAAGGGTCAATTATCAAGAGAAAATCCTGAATGCTTATATACCTAAGAAAAAGCTTTAAAATACATGGAGCAAAATGATGGCTTCACACACAACTACAAAAGAATACACATGATTTTTCAAGTGACCATACTCCAAACCATTAAAAATGTTCAATAAAACTTTAAAGAAATGAAATAAGGAAATTAATGTTGTCTGAAACCAACAAAATTAAATTAAAAATCAATTAAATTAGAAACCAATGGCCGAAAGGTGTCTTAAAAACCTTTCAAACACTTGGAAAATAAATAGGACACATTTAAATAACATTATGGATAAAAAAAGTAATTACAATAGAAATTTGAGAGCATTTTGACCAGAATAAAAGTGAAGACACAGATACCAAATTATGTGGGATGCACTAAAAGCAGTGCCAAAGGGAAATTTATAGCAAGAATGCCTAAATCAGAAAAAAAAAAGTCTCAAAACAATTGCCTAAGCTTACAAAAACAAAAAGAACAAAGTAGACAGAAATGAAAAGTAGAAATCTATAAACTAGAATTATTGTTGTTAGGTGCCGTGGAGTCAGTGCCCGACTCATAGCGACCCTATGTACAACAGGCGAAATGTCATTGGCAGTGCTTCTCTATTATTCATAGGGTTTTCAATGGTGGATTCATTTTTGGGAGTGGGTTACCGGGTCCTTCTCCCAAGCCTACAGTAACTGGTGTTCCCAGGCAGTCTCCCATCCAGTACTAACCAGGCCCAACCCTGCTGAGCTTCCAAGACCTGACGGGATTGATGCCACAGAGCTACGGCCACAGGTGCCATCAAATTGGGTCTGACATATAGCAACCCTATGTACACTAGTATGAAACACTACCCAACACTGTGCCACACATCCGATATTTTTATGTTTAACCCTACTGTTGCAACCACTGTGTAAATTTATCTAGTTGAGGGTCTTCCTTTTCTTTGTTGACCTGCCACTCTCCCAAACATGATGTCCCTCTCCAGGGATTGGTCCCTCCTGAATACATGTCCAAAACATGTAAGATGAAATCTAGCCATCTTTGCTTCCAAGGAGCACTCTGGCTGCACTTCTAAGACAGATCTGTTGGTTCTTTTGGCAGTCCATGGTAATATGCAGGATTTGCCTCCAGCAACATAATTCAAAAGCATCAATTCTCTTGTCGCCTTTATTCACTGTCCATCTTTCACAAGCATATAATGTGACTGAAAATAAGATGGCATGAGTCAGGCACACCTTCATCTTCAATGTGACATCTTTACTTTTCAACAGTCTAAAGAGGTCTTTTGCAACAGCTTTTCCCAATGCAATGCATCCTTTGATTTCTTGACTGTTGATTCTGTGGGTGTTGATTGTAGAACCAAGTAAAGCAAAATCTTGGACAACCTCAATCTTTTCTCCATTTATCATGAAGTTGCACACTGGCCCCATTGTTAGGATTTTTGTTTTCTTGATGTTGAGTCGCAATCCATACCGAAGGCTGTGTTCTCTGATCTTCATCACTAAATGTCTCAAATCCCCTTCACTTTCCGAAGGCAAAGTTGTATCATCTGCATAATGCAGGTTGTTAGTGAAATCTTCTTCCAATCCTGATGCCACATTTTTCTTCATAAATTCTAGCTTCTCAGATTATTTTCTCAGCATAGACATTGAGGAGGTATGGTCATGCACACCTTTCTTAACTTTAAACCAAGCAGTGTTTCCTTGTCCTGTTCAAACAACTGCCTCCTGGTCCATGTACAGATTCCTCATGAGTACAATTAAGTGCTCCAATATTCTCATTCTTCACAATGTTACCCATGATTTGTTGTGATCCACACAGTCTAATGCCTTTGCATAGTCAATAAAGCATAGACATCTTTCCTGTATTCTCTGCTTTCAACTAATATCCATCTGACATCAGCAATGATGTCCCTGGTTCCACACCCTCTTCTGAATCTGGCTTGACTTTCTGGCAGTTCCCTGTCAATATATTGCTGTAGTCACTTTTGAATAATCTTTACCAAAATTAATGGTATCATTTGATAATTTCCATATTCGGTTGGAGCTCCTTTCTTGAGAATAGATACAAATATAGATATCTCCAGTCAGTTGGCCAGATCACTGTTTTCCAAATCTCTTGGCATATACATGTTAGCTCCTCCAGTGCTGCATCTGTTTGTTGCAGCATCTCTATTGGTATTCCCTCAATTTCTGAAGCTTGTGTTTCACCAGTTCCTTCAAGGCAGCTTCCACTTCTTCCTTCAGTACCACTGGTTCCTGATCATATGCAATGTCTTAAAATGGTTGATTATGCACCAATTCTTTTTGGTATTATGACTCTGTGTATTTCTCCCATCTTCTTTTGATGTTTCCTGCATCATTTAACATTTTCACTGTAGAATCCTTCACTATCGCCACTTGAGGATCAATTTTTTCCTTCAATTCTTTAAGCTCGAGAAGAACAGAGTGTGTTCTTTCCATTTGGTTTTCTATCTCCAGCTCTCCAGAAAAAGTACAGAAAATTAATGAAACCAAGAACTGCTTCTTTGATATGATCAATAATATCAATCAACATCTAGCTACACTGATGAGGGAAAACAGGAAGACACAAATTACCAATATCAAGAATGATAAATAGGTGCCGGGTGGTGACATATGCCTGTAATCCCAGAGGCTCAGGAGGCGGAGGCAGGAGGATCACAAGTTCGAGACCAGAGGCAGTCTGTGTAATTTAGTGAGACCTTGTCTCACAAAATAAAAAAAAAAAAAAATGGGCTGGGGGTGCAGCTCAGTTGTCCAGCACTTGCAAAGCATGCAAGGGTGAGGCCCTGAGTTCAACCCCCAGTAACACACAAACACACAAACACACACACACAAAGATAAATAGAAAGTACTACAGACACAAAACAATGCATTTATGAAAGTGGGCAAAATATTTGATCAGATATTCACCAGGGAAAATATAAGGATGGCAAATAAGCATTAAAGATGATCTGGCAAGGAAATGAGAACACAACTGTGGAGACCAGAACCAGCTACAGAAGTAACGCATGCAGGACACATGGAGACATTTTTCCCTAAATCTTGAATGCCATGGCAGAAGAAACAGAAAACACAGAGAAACCTCCGAGAGAGACCAACATGTCAGCATGTCTGCTAGACAGGGACAGACAGACAGACCAAGCTGGATCATGTGCTTGTGATCCACCAGCAGGAGAACTTGTCCTTAGGACATGCAAGCAGGCCAGGTCAGAATTCCAGAGCACACAGCTAGCGTCTGGGGTTAGAGCACCATCCAGAAGGGAAAGGAGCAAAACCTTCCCCAGGGGATCCAACTCCACCGGACTGGGCCCCCCAGGTCCCACATGCCTCTGCTCAGCTTCCTTGCTGTGGGAACTTGGTCCTCTGCGCTTCTCTCCTGACTATACTCAGTTCCAGTCCATAGCCATAAAAACTCACTCTGTGACAAATTCTAATGAAGTCTCTCTGTCCCTGTTGCTGTACTGTCAACTGCCTACCTGACCAAACCACTTGGATGTCTATTATCTCAAGTCCAAGACCAAATCCTTAACCCCCTGACACCTGACCCTGACCTTCCCCTAGTCATCCCACCTAAGTTGTTCAGGCCCCTGGGTCATCCCCCAGTCTCCCTCACCTGGCCTCACTGACCCATCCATGGAGCTCCAGTCTCAGCAGGCGATTTGCACCTTCCCTCCAGGGTCCTCACCCCTCAGCACCTTTCTGCGCACATTACCTCTGCTCCTCTGCAGACAGAGGCGGCATGACATCAAACCTGTTCCCTGCTCACCTGCCCTATAGTCAATGAGCCTTTGAAAATGGGACATGGAAGTTGGGCGTGGTGCAAGCCCATAACCCCAGCACTCAGGAGGCTGGGGCAGGAGGATCGATGTAAGGTGGAGGCCAGCCTGGTCTACACAG
>VMDO01014754.1:30640-53635 GCA_007922755.1 Pedetes capensis | reverse complement strand
GATTACTTGATAGTAACCTGAAGATATTTGTAGAACTTCTGCAGTTTATAATATAGAGACCTATGAAGAAATTGATTTGAAGAAAAATCAAAACCTACCCCTCTCTATATACACATACACACATAAAAAAAATTTACCGTATATATATATATATACACATACATACATATTGTCACACATACATAGGTGCATATGTACATTATCAGAATTTTTAAGTAAATAATTAAGATATAGTTAACTACCATAATTTAGGTTGAGATGGGTTTGAGATCATTGTGATGAAATTTGTGTATAAATATGTGTTCACTTCAACTAGAAATCATATTCTAATTCTTAATTTGTCAAATGAATTAGTTATAAGGACTTATGTAACTCATGTCAACCTTCTGATTCTCATCTTAGTTGTCTATGTATTGATACTTTAGTATTATTTCACATTTATTTTAAGAAATGTATCAAGTTGTATATAGACACATTAACTCTAAAACACTGTGTTTGTAAGATGGTAATATGATTAATGTTATTATTGTTGTTGTTAGGTGCCGTCGAGTCGGTATCCGACTCATAGCGACCCTCTGTACAACAGGGGAAACACTATTGTCAGTGCTTCTCTATTGTTCATAGGGTTTTCAAAGGCAGATTGATTTTTTTGGGGAGGGGGTTGCCAGGTCCTTCTCCCAAGCCTACAGCTTCTGGTGTTCCCAGGCGGTCTCCCATCCAGGTACTAACCAGGCCCGACCCTGCTTAGCTTCCGAGATCTGACGGGATCGGATGCCACAGGGCTACAGCTGCAGGCAATATGATTAATAGTAGAGAGATAAATACATGTTATTTTATAATGTATTTTATTTATTTCCCAGCCATTAAATACCAAGTGAGCATAATTCTATTGAGGATATTGAACAAAATCTTTCATTTTGTTCCAGAATATGTTGAAGAAAGGGAACAGGTTAAAAGTGTCTCTTCTGAGCTGCTCCTCCATGCAGTCTTAGATACAGTTGAGGAGAAGAACAACAACAACAACAACAAAAAATACTTTGGAAATATCATATCAGGACCTAAGTATAACTGTACATACACCACATTATATATGTGCAAATATGTCTTTAAGATAATTATCTTTAGAACGATTCTTGGAAACATTATGGCCAGGTCAAATTGAATTGTCTTTAAAATTTTGATAAATTGTGTTACATTGCCTTCTATAGGAGTCATAACAATTTATATTCTTTCTAATTTTATACAAAAATGTTTTTTCACTGTTATGCTATCAAACTGAGCAAGCATCTTTCCAAATCATCTAAATGAAAAATAGTACATCAGTGTAGTTTTAATTAATTTTTAGTGTATAAAGGCTTATTATGTATTAACTCTTTTTTCAGCACTTGATTTTTTTTCCAAGGGCCTTGCTAGTTCTAGGCAAGTACTCTACCACTGAACTGCATCCCAAGTCCCTGTTTTATTTTATATTTTGAAATAGGGCCTGAGTTGAACAGGGTGCCTGTATTCACTATTTTTTGTGTGTGAACTATGTTTTGTAAAATATTCTCCCCTAAGTACATATATCATCATTTGCCATTTGTCTCTTGATTCTAAGTTGTATTTAAATAGAATATATATTTCTATAGTTAAATGTATCAGTCTTTTCTATTACGACTTCTATGTTTTGCGTCATTTTTAGAAAAACCTTTCCTAATGTTAGGTTAAAGAATAACTGTCTTTACATTTCTTGTAATTTTTTTTATCTGTAAAGACTGGTATAAATTACAAGAAGTAAATATATACTTCTTTCCAGATGTTTAGTCAGTTGTTGCAAAACTGTTTATTGAAAAGTACTTTTTCTAGCCGGGCGCGGTGGTGCACCCCTGTAATCCCAGCGGTTTGGGAGGATCGCAAATTCGAGACCAGAGGTAGACTGCATAATTTAGCGAGACCCTGTCTCAAAAAGTAAAAAAAATGGGCTGGGGGTGCATCTCAGTGGTCCAGGACTTGCAGAGCATGCAAGCATGAGGACTTGGGTTCAAGCCCCAGTACCGAAAAAAAGAAAAAAAAAAGTACTTTTTCTTTTATTCACTTTAAATGGTAACTTTATTATATGCTAAGTATTTGTACTTTTTGGAGACTTTCCTTTATGATCCATTTATCTGCTTCTTTTTTCATGAGGCTGATGTCACACTGTTTCGATTATTAAAGA
Source organism: Pedetes capensis (assembly GCA_007922755.1). Taxonomy (NCBI): domain Eukaryota; kingdom Metazoa; phylum Chordata; class Mammalia; order Rodentia; family Pedetidae; genus Pedetes; species Pedetes capensis. The sequence continues at coordinate 51,441 of VMDO01014754.1, read as the reverse complement.
ATTAAAATGTAAAATATCTAGCAGGGCTTGGTTATTGCAACTGTATAAACTCCCCAAATTTAATTACTGATAAAGATAGCTGCTATCTTTTTTAATTATTTATAAATATTGGTACACAGTATAAATGGAGTACACAGTAATAAGACTTGCTGTATAAATTATGCAACTATTAAATTGCTTTTGTTTACACATTCATCAACTTATATATTTTACAGAACCATATAAACTAGATAGAAGAAAAGAAAAAAGTAGGTATTTTAATTAATATGTAATAAAAATCCAATGCAGTCATTGAGTTTTCCCTTTCCCCTATTTTTCTCCATGTATTCACATGGATGTGGCAGTCCACTCCTGAAACAATCAGCCATTGAAAACCCTACTTGGGTTGCTATGAGTTGGACATTATTCTATGCCACCTAACAACAAAACAACAATTCATGTGGTAACTGCTATTTTTATGAACTTTAATTCTACTTTAATGAAGACCTGGTGTATATGTCCATTTGTTATATCTTGCATTCCTTCAGGGCTTTTAATTTTTTTTTCTTTGTATAAAATTTCTGTATTTTTCTATTGAATTAAAGATTCTGTTGGATATCTGACTTCATAAATCTGAAGTACACTATATGGCACTTCAGTAAGTGTGTTCATCTCCAACCTACCATCCAACCAACACAAATAGTTCCATCACCCATAAAGTTACTAATGCCCACTTCCAGTTAATGTACAACAGCCAGAGCCAACCATTATTTAATGTCAGTCAAAATAGATTAGTTTTACCAGCATTTTAAAAATCTTTTGAGATTCACACATTTTGTTATGGATACCAGTCTTCTTATTACTGAATAATATTCCATTTTATGAATAAACTACAATTTTCTATTCATTTTCCAGATTTATGGACACTTTAAACAGTTTGGACCTATAAGTAGCCTTCTGCCAATAATTTCAGGGCCATAGATTTTTCTGTTTCTTTAGAAAATGCATAGGGTGAAATTGCCAAATCACAGGTTTGTTGGGTAGAAATCACCAAACTGTTTACCACAGGGGTTGTAAGTTTATATACTCTCACCATGATATGAGAGTTTCAGTTACTGTACTGATCAATACTCATTGTTCTCAAACTTTTCACCCACTTTTCTGGCTGTGTAGGGATATTTTGTCAGTTTAAATTTGTCTTTGTCCTTTTCTAAGAATGTTGAGTAGTTCCCATCTAAATATTGGCCATTTGAATGAATTCTTTATTGAAGGGTCTGCTCAATTATTTGTTAGATTATCTTCTCAAAATATCATTTCTACTGACATCATTCATATAAAATATACCTAGTTAAAAGTGCACAATTTCAATAAGTTATGAAAAATCCATACATTATTGTATCCCCAGCTATTCAGAAAGCCTGCAGCTGTACCACTGTAGCATCTGATCCTGTCAGATCTCAGAAGCTAAGCAGGGTCGGACCTGATTAGTACTTGGATGGAAGACCGCCTGGGAACACCAGCTGTTGTAGGCTTGGGAGGAGGACCCAGGAACCCACTCCCCCCAAAATAATAAGCCATTGAAAACCCTATGAATAGCAGAGAAGCATGACAATAGTGTTTTGCCTGTTCTACATGGGGTTGCTATGAGTTGGACACCAAATCGATGACACCTAACAACAGCCGCAACAACCAGCTACCCAAAAGGGTGAGGCAGGAGTATCACAAGTTTGAGGCCAGAGGCAGCCCACACATCTTAGCAAGACCCTGTCTCAAAATAAAAAATGAACAAGTGTCTGGAAGTGCAACTCAGTGGCCTAGCATGCACAAAGTCCTGGGTTCAAGCCCTCAGTATTACACACACACACACAAAAATACATTTCTGTCACATCACCCAACAAGTTGCCACTTGCTTTTTTGCATCATCCTCCAACCCCTTCTTGACTAGGATCAGATAGCTACTAATATATCTTCTGTAACTGCTGATGAGATTTTGCTGTGGTGGTGGTGATAGTGGGTTTTGTTTGTTAGATTGTTTTTGAGACAAGTTCTTGCGAAATTGTGCAGGCTGTTCCTGGCCTGGAACTCTCCTCAGTCCTCCTGCCTCAGCATCTTGAGTCACTGGAATTACAGGGCAGGGCCATCATGTGTGGCCCAATTAGTTTTATTTGATCTCAAATTTAATAGTCCCCATGTGTATGTCTGCTTGTCATGCTGTGGGGGCTTGCATGTTACTGTGATGCTGAAAGCTATGACACTGGTATCTCTGATAGCAGCAGGGCCACCCATGGTAGACAGGTTGCAGCTGAGCTCCCAGACTAAGACAGACTAATGAGAAGGACCTGTCAGCCCACTCCTGACACAATTTGCCATTGAAAACCATATGAGTGGCAGAGAAGCACTGTCAAATATATTGCCTGAAAATGAGCCTCCCAATTGGAAGGCATTCAGAAGACAATTTGGGAAGGATTGCTTCCTCGAAGTAGAATGGCCCTTAATGATGGGAATAGAGTAGAGCCCTTGGGACCTCCATTTGCTAATGTGGCATGACTTATAATGAGAAGAAACACAGTGGCATCAACAGTGGGCTCAAACATAAAAAAAAAAAGATCATGTATATGGCACATTGTCAGGTAGTGTTTTGTTGTGTTAAACAGAGGGTCATTATGAGTTGGACTCAATTCAACCAACAAGACTTTAATATGAATGAAATTATGCCATAAATGCTTTTGTGTGCCTAGGATCTTTAGCTCAGCAAAATGTTGTTGATATTCAGTCTATTTCAGCATACTAGCAGTCAGATCATATTTATTTTTTAATAGTATTCCATGATGTATATTTATGATAACTGTTTTTGTCTACTCACTTTTTGATGGATTTTGTGTAATTTTTTATTTCTAGGCTGAATAAACATAGCTTCTTTGAATATGTTTGTATATTTATTTGTATTGACATGATTTTCACTACTTTTGTTTATGATGGGCATATGTACAGTTTATAATAAACCACCAAACCCTTTTACATTTCTGCAGCACTGTACCATGTTCCCACTTGCTTCTGAACATTAAAAACACTTGGCATTTTCAGTCTAATTGTAGTCATACTCATGAGTATCTAGTGGTTTCTTATGGTCTAAATTTATACATCATTGATGGCTAAAGGTACTGAATATCTTCTCATATCCTTACTGGTCATTTCGGGATTTTATTTTGTGGCGTGTGAGTTGAAATATTTTGTATTTTTAAATGTCTTTTTCTTATTATTTAAATAAAAGTGTTATTCAGATATTCTGTCCACTTACTTTTTCCAGATAGAGTATTAAAATGTTCTTTTCTCTAGCCTGGTGTGGTGGCTCACACCTGTAATTCTAGTGACTTAGGAGGCCAAGGCAGGGTGATTACAGGTTTGAGATCAGAGGCAGCCCTTGCAACTTAGTAAGACCACGTGTCAAGATAGAAAATTAAAAATGGGCTGAAGGTGCAGCCCAGTGGTAGAGCACTTGCATAGCATGTGCAAGGCCCTAGGTTCAACCCCCCAAGTACTGCAAAAAAATAAAAAATAAAAAGTTCTCTTCTTATTGGAAGTTAGCCAGAAAATGTAAATATATAGTTAACTTAGAAAGAATCCAAAACACAGAAGTATGAATAGTCTCTTGTCACAGCATACGATTTTTGAGCAAAACGGCTTGTACAAGAAAATATTTTATGGATTAATCCCAGTTGATAGCCTCTTCTTCTAATTCTTCTCTCCTTTTGTCAAAAATAGAAAAATTAATAGCTGTATGTGTACTTTTGTCTCACTGTCATGATAGATCCTACAAGAATTTATCAAACATAGAAAAATTAATAGCTCTATGTGTATTTCTGTCTCACTGTCATGACAGATCCAAGTGGAATTTCCCTTCCAGTCAAATCAGAGGATTATGCATTCCCCATAAACAGCAAGAATTTTTCATGTCATATTTTAGTAGATATTTTCATTTTAAACTTTCTCCTTCAATTTAGCATTACTTCCTGAATTGAAAAAAAATTTGCTTAATAAAACTGTTATATTGAAATTTGGGCCTGTATATAACGTAAGTATGATGAATTATATATTTTTGTACACAGGGTCACTATGAGTCAGACCCAACTCAACAGCACCTAACAACAACAATGACGACGACAACAATAACAATACATACTTTATCTCTTGCATAACACAATGGTAAGCTACTAATTTCAAAATATCCTTTTCTTATAAGAATCTCACATTAATGTTCAAAATCTTAGGTCTTTTCAGGGTTCATAGCAAATTTATGTGTTTAAATTAAATAACAAAAGCCATAATTATATTTATATATTGTTTTCTTTTCATCTATGTATTTATGTCCTTCTAAAATGAATATTCAATGACATATGAATGAATAAACTAGAATATAACTCTCTCACTGCTGTATGTTATGTGATATTCTATACACAGCAAAGAAAGCATTCACTCAAAAAGTTCTCCAATTGAAATTAGTTATTTTCAGTTTTGATCATAAGCACTTTTCCACCTTCGTTTAAACATGGTTTTGATTTTCTGAAGGCATGCAAAATACCTCATGCATTAATGATATTTACGTATAGCTATTTTATGTTGCAAGAATAGCTGTAATTATTTCTTCTCTGGTGGTTCAAAACCCTGTCAACAGCTGGCTGAAAAAAAATTGCATCTTGATTCAATTTTTCATCTTGGCATTTATTTATAGATTACTAACAAAAGAATGTGCTTTTGTTTAAGAAAATCCAGTCAGTGTCTGGGCTTACTCTTCCAGCTGATATTTAATCGAATAAAACAAAGCCAACATTCATATGTTTTCATTGATAAGAACAAAAATAATATTAGAAGTCAGCCCTAGATGAGGAGGCATGACCTTGTGTGCAAACTTAGTATCAGCTTTACAAAATTTAGCTGCTTGATATCCAGTAATCCTATACTTCTGGACCTTAGTTTTGGTTTTTAGTAAAAAGAGTTGTGATGGGATACATAATATCCTTTCTCCTTGTCTTATATTGTATGTATTAAGTCAGAAAATTGGGGATCATATACTCAGTTTGAACTCTCTGGAAACATGCCATATGAAATAAGCTGTAGCACTCTATCTCCGGTGGGTGATTTGACTTACATAACATGGAGAGAAAGTGTCTCAGTTACCTTGGAGGTGTTGCCATGCATTTTTTACTTACACATAGACAAGTGTGCCAGGTGCCATGGATCACACCTGTAATCATAGCAACTTATGAGGCTGATGCAGAAGAATTGCAGGTTCAAGGCCAGATGCAGCCTGCATAACTTAACAAGACCCTGTCTCAAAGAATAAAAAAAGGGGTGCAGCTCAGTAATGGTAGAACACTTGCCTAGCAAGCTCAAGATTCAACCCCTCAATACTGTAAAGAAAGAAAGAGAAAGAAAGAAAAGAAAGGAATGAAGGAAGGGAGTAAAAAAGGAAGGAAGGACATTGGTTTCATGTAGCACTTGAAGAAATGGAAAGAAACAAGATAGCTAGTTACAGAATTCTGCAAGAAATTTTATAACCTTTTCTGAATCAATGTTCTGTATTAAACATAGCTAATGTAGGATAGCCTGCAGCCATAGCCCTGTGGAATCAGATCTCGGAAGCTAAGCAGGGTCGGGCCTGGTTAGTACCTGGATGGGAGACTGCCTGGGAACACCAGGTGCTGCAGGCTTGGGAGAAGGACCTGGCAACCCCCTCCCAAAAATCAATCTGCCATTGAAAACCCTATGCACAGCAGAGAAGCACTGACAATAGTGTTTCCCCTGTTGTGCAAAGGGTCGCTATGAGTCGGATACCGACTCGACGGCACCTAACAACAACAACAACAATGTAGGATAAATCCGTGCCTGCAGTGTGGAGTATGTATTTAACAATGCCTGGATTGGTAAGGTAGGTGTCCGGGCTCTAAGAGTATAGAGACCCAACTATAAAGCCTTACTGCTGACTTCTTGATCTCATAAGATTTGAGCTTTTAATGTCCTTTTAACTTATCTTGAGAAAAAGACCTACTCTTTTTTAACCACTGCTCAGCCTACACTGGCCTCTAACTCATGACCCTCCTGCCTCAGGCTCCTGAGTATTGGGATTACAGCTGTGCCTCACCATACTTGCTGCAAGAATCTCATTATAGCTCTGATCTATCACCGATTCTGAGTTGTTAGGCAGTCAACTGTCCACTAAATCCTGTTCTCCCCTTAGTTTGGTTTGGTATGGCAAAGTGGTTGCCCAGCAGTCTATAAATCCCAACTCTTCTTTCTGGGGAATTCTACCCATAAAACTAATTCTGCTGAGTGAAACATGAATTGGAAGTGACACATGCACTTCTCAGCTGACATTGATAACAAATGAGTGTGCTCTATCCACCCTCTTTTCTATTTGCCATCTGGAAGCAAAGGACTCTAATGTCTCATGAGATGGCAAGACAACAAGAGGAGGAAAGGTTGGATTCTTAATCACTGAGTGGAAGACAGCACTCAGACATCCCAGTGGACTGTCACAAAAGGGGGATAATATGTGTGGTTAACCATGGGAATGCTGAGGGGTTTGTGGTTTTGTTTTGGTTTGGTTTTTTATCCCTATAGTATTTTCATTTCCTTGATTCAATCACTATAGACAGGAACATTTGAGGAAACTTTTTATGTTCATGTAAACTATTAAAACAAACCTCACTTACATCAGTTGTGTCAACAACTTTTGTTTGGCAAATAGCTTGTTCTAAACAGATTTTTATTATTTCCAACAGTAATTAAACAATGCTTAAGAAGCCACCTACTTCATCATATACATATTTATTTGGGATAATATCTGTGTTTGTATTATATAATGTATTGTGTTCAATTGCAAACCCTAACACATTGCAGTGATAAAAAATCATAACTGAAAAGCTCATTCTTCATTCCTGTTAAGTCTACCCCTTAGGCAGCCAGACAAACTAGATTTTTCAAGTTCACTGCTTCCCTGATTCTGAGACAACAGCAGTTTATATTCTCTTGGAGTTACAGTTGCTGAAGCAATCCAAAAGCATCTCTAGGGAACTTCTGGTGAGAAGCACAAAAATCAGTACTTATCAAAATGTGTGCTCTAAAAAAAACCTTATATCTCAAAAAATGCAAGTACTAAATGGACAAGCATTTCAGGAAAATATTGCCAAAATTTTGGTGTATGGGTAAAATAAATTTCTTCAAGGGCGTGTTCCAAGTCATTACAAAAACAATGGCAATAATCTGTTTTAAAATGACTTCCTTCAGTGACATCTCTGTTATAATTCCAAACAGCTTAATGATATGTAGTTAAGTTTTTCTGCTTTCTCAGTGTTAGCAATACACAGATGCTCTTTCCAGATAGAAAGTGCAGCTGCCCATAATCCATTTTATCCATATGCAATGAGATATAAATTAAAGAAAAGGCTTTTATGAAATTGAAGCTTTTTTCAAACTCTAAGATATAGGAAGTATCAACCTTATAGATTTAAAATAATAATAGCTTTATGATTGTTAAGATTTTCTTGCAAGCCAAGGGAGAATCAGGTAAAATATTAAGGAATGTACATAACCACGTTTTTTATTCTCCCTATATTGTTTTTTACTTCTTTTTTTTGGGGGGGGGGAATTTTTAATGTACACCTTAATGTGATTCGTTCTGACATTCTTTTCATTGTGACATTTCCATATATGCATTTTGTTGTACATTATTCATATAGGTTCCCCATTAACCTCTTGTACACTTCCCCCCATCTCCCCATGAAAGACTTCTCTATCATTTACTTGTCTTTTTATGGCAATATTTTTCTATATATCCTTGGGTTCCAGTTCTGTTTAAGACACAAACTTTTCCTGCTGTGAACTTTCTTTTTACCTTGTTAGACCTATTACATGCATTTTCTAGACCATCTATAATAACACCATTCTTAGCTTTTTTTTCTTTTATTATGATCCGACCTTTGTATAGGATTTTTTCCTTCTTATAATTTTGATTCAGCTCCCACATATGAGTGAGAACATGTGGTGTTTCTCTTTCTGAGCTTGTGTTCATTCATTTAAAATAACTTTCTCTAATTCCATCCATTTTGCTGCAAATGGCATTATTTCACTTTTTTTTGATTGCTGAGTAGTATTCCATTCTGTATATGTACCATAGTTTTTTTATCCATTCTTCTGTTGAAGGGCACTTTGGTTGATTCCATATCCTTGCTATTGTGAAAAGTGATGCATTGAACATGGAGATGCAGGTGTCTCTGTGGTATGATGACCCATCTCCCTTTGGGTAAATTCCCAGTAGTGTTATACCTGGGTCATATGGTAGATCTATTTTCAGTTTTTAAAGATACCTCCGTATTGATTTCCACAGTGGTTGGACCAATTTATAGCTCCACCAACAATGTAAGACTGTTCCTTTTCCCCCGCAACCTCGCCAGCATTTGTTGTTTGTTTTATTGATCTTGGCCATTCTTACTGGTGTAAGGTGAAATCTCAGAGTTGTTTTAATTTGCATTTCCCTAATGGCTAGGGATATTGAGGACTTTTTCATGTGTTTCATGGCTTTATGGACCTCTTCATTTGAGAACTGTCTACTCAGTTCCTTTGCCCATGTGTGTATTGGGTTATTTGTTTTTTGGGGAGCTTTTTTCTTGAGTTCTTTATAAATTCTAGTAATTAGACCTTTGTCTGATGTATAGGATGTGAAGATTTTTTACAATTCTGTGGGGGTTTCCTTGACTCTGTTAATTGTTTCTTTTACTGTACAGAAGCTTTTTAATTTCATGTAATCCCATTTATCTATTCTTCTTGCAAATTCTTGAGCAATTGGAGTCCTATTAAGGAAATACTTTCCTAAGCCTATATGGTGGAGTGTATTGCCTATCTTGCTTTCTATAAGTTTTAAAGTTTCTGGTTTTATGTTGAGATCTTTTATCCATTTTGAGTTAACTCTCATGTATATTGAGAGATGGGGGTCAGCTTTCATTTTTCTGCATGTGGATGACCATGTTTCCCAGCACCATTTGTTGAAGAGGCTGTCCTTTTTCCAGTTTGTTTGCTTTGCTCCTTTGTTGAAAATAAGGTGGCTACAGATGTGTTGAGGTATTTCTGGGTCTTGCATTCTGTTCCAGATGTTGTTGGGCCTATTTTTATGCCAGTACCAATCGGGTTTTGCTACCTCTGCCCTATAGTATAGCTTGAAGTCAGGGATTGTGATTCCATCTGCATTAGTTTTGCAGCTTAAGAGTGTTTTGGCTATACGTGGTCTTTTGTCATTCCATATGAATTTTTGGATCATTTTTTCTATTTCTGTAAAGTCAGTCAGTGGAATTTCAATGAAGATTGCATTAAATCTATAGATTGCTTTTGGTAGGATAGCCATTTTTACTATATTAATTCTCCCTATCCAGGAGCAGGGAACGTCTTTCCATTTTTCAGTGTCCTCTGCTATTTCTTTTTTTAATGTTTTGAAATTTTCCTTGTAGAGATCTGAAGGGTCTTTGGTTACATTGATTCCAAGGTATTTAATTTTCTGGTGGGATATAATGAATGGTGTGTTTTCTGAAATTTCCTTTTCTTCCTGTTTGCAGTTGGTGTAAAGAAAAGCTATTGATTTTTGTGTGTTGATTCTATAGCCTGCAACTTTGCTGAAGGAGTTAATTAGTTCTAGCAGTTTTCTGGTTGAGGTTTTGGGGTCTTTCATGTATAGGATCATATCATCTGCAAATAAAGATAATTTGACCTCTTCATTGCCAATCTGTATCCCATTGATTTCTTTCTCTTGTCTGATTACCCTGGCAAGGACTTCAATTACTATATAAACCATTCTTTGTACCAGTACTTTAAGAATGGTATTGTATACATATTTATCAACTTCATTTTTTAAGATGAAAGCATCCATATAAAAGGCATAAATTAAGAAGCATAAATTTAACTGCAATTCTTCTTATTTTTGTATTGTCAACTATTTTAAATCAGTTTGTAAATGCAGTTACAGTGAGTGTACTAACTTCTTAAACATTTTCTAAGTACTGTTTTGTGTAATTACCACACCGAGTAAAGAATCGTGGAAGCTTATCTGGGTGTCATGATGCACACCTGTAATTCTAACATCTCAGGAGGCTGAGTTGGGGGCATCATTAGTTTGAGGTCAGAGGCAGCCTGTGTAACATACTGACACCCTTTCTCAAAATAAGAAGTAAAAAAATGGGCTGAGGGTGCAACTCAGTGATAAAGCACTTTCAAATTATGTGTGAGGTCTTGGGCTCAGTCCCTGTGTAATGCAATAAAGAAAAAAATGAATCATGGAAGCCTCTGAGTATGTGCCAATGCTAAATATTGTATTGGAAGAAATGCATTTATGAGTTATGTTCATTGAGACACTGGATTTAGTATATTTGCTGAATCTATATGCTATAAATTCAACTCCTTTTTTTACTGGGGAGTTAAATCCAGAGCACTCCACCACTGAGCTGCACTCCTATCTCCCTTTTTATTTTTTATCTTGAGACAGAGTCTTGCTAAGTTATGCAGGCTGCCTCTGACATTGAACTTGCAATCTTCCTGCCTCCACCTCCTGAGTCACTGGGATAACAAGTGTGTTCCCAGTGTAAAATTCCACTCCTTCTGCACAAAAATGTGTCTTCTTTGTTTTCCACTGCTTTATCAATGGTAGGTATTGGACCACAGCATCTGATTTCCATCCATAAATTAATATAGGGACTAAACTGTTCCTTATATGGAAATATTTCGATTCCCATAATCTCTAATTCATTTCTATGCTTGACTCCATATCATATTCTAAGACAAACCTCCTAGCTAGTTTAGGAAATGTTAAAGGAGATACAGAGTTAAAATTAGCTGTCTTCTGCCCTGCTAGACTGGTACAACATAGCATTGGCTTCTTTATTTTTTTAATACCAGATCTCGCAAAAGAATCTCAGACTTACCCCTTTGGCATGGATCTTGTCTTTTATGGCTAGTGACCCAATCTAAGCTTTTCAGGCTCTACCAATTTAACTCCAGTTTCTACATGGGACTATTTGACATAATACCATATTTCTTAAACATTATCAACTGCTACCTTCTCAAACATGATCCCCTGAGAGTTAGGTGGCTGAAGGTCAGCAACTTGTTCTGGAATATGAGAAAGAAGTTAGGAGTATGGCAGAAAGTTCCACCTTGACTGTCCTGGCTCAGTGAACCAACAATACAACTGCCTGTCTTCAAACATCTCATTATATGTAAGAATAACCCTGACATGTTAAGCGGTCATTCTCTGTGATTGCCACTAATGCCAGACAACATTCGTAATTGACTCCCATTTGTCTGTCAGTTTGCCATACTGTGGGGACTTGTATGCAGTTGTGATGCTGAAAGTTATACCACTGGTATGACAAATTGAAACACAGTCACACATGGTGGACAGGTTTAGCTGAGCTGAAAGAGAAATGGGGTTGCATTCATCACTAAAAAAGACATCTCAAGATCTATCCTGAAGTACAATACTGTCAGTGATAGAATATCTATATATCCACAAGGAAGTCAAGTTAATATGACTGTTTTTCAAATTTATGCACTCACAACTAAGGCCATAAATGAAGAACAGGAAGATTTTTACCAGCTTCTGCAGTCTGAAACTGATTGAACATACAATTAGGATGCACTGAAAATTACTGGTGATTGTAACCCAAAAGCTGGAATCAAAGAAGAAGGTTGAGTAGTTGGAAAATATGGCATTGGTAACAGAAATAATGCTGGAAATCGCATGATAGAATTTTGGCAGACCAATGACCTTTTCATTGAAAATACATGTTTTCACAAAAGAAATGGAAACTTTACACATGTAATTCACCAGATGGAACATACAGGAATGAAATTGACAATGTTTATAGAAGGAGATCATGAAAAAGCTCAATATCAAAAGTCACAAGACCAGGTGCTGACTGTGAATCAGACCATCAACTGCTCAAATACAGGCTCAAACTGAAACTGAAGAAAATTAGAACAAGTGTATAAGAGCCAAGGTTTAAGCTGGGCGTGGTGATGCATGCCTGTAATTCCAGTGGCTTGGGAGGTGGAGGCGGGAGGATCGCAAGTTCGAGACCAGAGGCAGTCTGCATAACTTAGTGAGACCCTGTCTCAAAAAGTAAAAAAAAAAATGGGCTGAGGGTGCAGCTCAGTGGTCCAACACTAGCAGAGCTTGCAAGCATGAGGCCCTGGGTTCAACCCCCAGTGGCGCAAAAAAAAACAAAAACAAAACAAAAAAAAGAGTCAAGGTATGACCTTGAGTATATTCCACCTGAATTCAGAATCCATCTAGAGAACAGATTTGATGTGCTAGACACTAATGATACAAGACCACATGTGTTGTGGCATGGCATCAAAACTATCATTCATGAGGAAAGCAAAGGTTAAAAGATAGGAAAAAAAGAAAAGACCAAATTATATATCAAGAGAGGCTCTGAAACCTGCCCTTGAACATCAAGCAACTAAAGTAAAAGGAAGACATGACAAAGTAAAAGAACTAAACAGAAGATCTCAAAGGGCAGCTTGAGAAGACAGAACCAAATATTATAATGGTATGTGCAAACAGCTGGAGATAGAAAACCAAAAGAGAAGAACATACTCTGTCTTTCTCAAGCTTAAAGAATTGAAGAAAAAAATTCAAGCCTCAAGTGGCAATAGTAAAAGATTCTACAGGGAAAATATTAAATGAAACTGGAAACATCAAAAGAAGATGGAGGGAATACACAGTCATTATACCAAAAAGAATTAGTGGATGGTTAACCATTTCAAGAGATTGCATATGATCAGGCACCCAGTGTTACTGAAGGAACACATGGAAGCTGCTTTGAAGGAACTGGTAAAACACAAGGTTGAGGCCAATTCATCAACTAGATGAATTGACACAGTGTCTACAACAATGGGCTTAAACATAAAAAAGATCATGTCCATGGCACAGTGTCTGAGAGTGTTTTATTTTGTTGTATGTTGAGGTGCTATGAGTTAGACCCAACTTGACAACACCTAACAACAGCAATTATTAACTGATATAGTCCTAGAATATAATGCTTTCCTCTTAAGACTGACATATTTTCTCCTTTTGATAATGACAGAAAACTACAATCTTTTGCTCAGGCTTCCAAAAATCTTAAACCCAGGTTTTAAATACAACAGTAGTGGTGCCCTTTATCATCAGTTTGTATGTTCTCTTATGCAGTCTCAACTCTTTCTCTCTTCCTACTTTCATTTGTAAATTATCGATCTGAAAACTGTTTATAAGCTTTTTTGAAAGAAGAGTGTATGTGGATTTCATTTTGCAATGCACTTTCTTTTTTTTTCTTACATCTATTTATAAGCGTTTGTGGGGTACTGAGTAGTAAGTCATTTGCTATATCCATCACACAACTATTACATCACTTTTGCTTACACATTCATTATCTTACATATTTTACCAAGCAATATAAAGAAGAAAAGGAAAAAAGTAGGAATTTTAATTAATATGTGTTGTTGTTGTTGTTGTTGTTAGGTGCCGTCGAGTTGGTATCCAACTCATAGCGACCCTCTGTACAACAGGGGAAACACTATTGTCAGTGCTTCTCTGCTGTTCATAGGGTTTTCAATGGCAGATTGATTTTTGGGAGGGGATTGCCAGGTCCTTCTCCCAAGCCTACAGCTTCTGGTGTTCCCAGGCGGTCTCCCATCCAGGTACTAACCAGGCCCGACCCTGCTTAGCTTCCAAGATCTGACGGGATCAGATTCCACAGGGCTACGTCTGCAGGCAATTAATATGTAGTGAAAATTATATGCAATTTTGGATTATATTCTCATTAATTTTTTCCTTCCCCTATTTTTCCATATGTTCATGTAGTTGCATTCTATATTTTAAGATGATCCTCTCCCTCTTTGCCCCTCTACATTTTTCCCTCCCCTTGCCCTATCCCAACCTCTGCTCCTACCCACTTGATCCACTCCCAACTAGTTTCTGATCTGTTTGTATTTTCCTTTCTTAGGTAGTTATAACTATTCTTTCTATATATCTTATTATGTGTATTCTTTCTTCCTTTAAGTTAGATTTAGCTCCCATGTATGAGTGCGAATATATAGTATTTTTCTTTTTGAGTATAGGCTAATTTGCTTAAAATGATGTTCTCCAGTTCCATCAATTTTGCTGGAAATGACATAATTTCATTCTTCTTTATTGCTAAGTAACTTTCCATTGTGTATATATAACCACAATTTTTCATTCCACTCCTCTGTTGATGGACATCTCGCTTGACTTCACATCCTTGTGATTGTGAAGAGAGATGCATTAAATGTGGAAGTACAGCTGTCCCTGTGTTATGATGACTTATCTTCCTGTCAATATGTGTCCCAGTATATATATATATATATATATATATATATATATATATATATATATATATATATATATATATATATATATATATATATATATATATATATATATATATATATGTCCCAGTAGTGGTATAGCTAGGTCATATGGCAGATCTATTATTAGATTTCTAAGTTACCTTCATATTGATTTCCAAAGTGGTTAAACTAATCTACAGTCTCATTTGCTGTGTAGAAGTGTTCCTTTTTTCCACATCCTCACCAGCATTTATTAGTATTTGTTTTGTTAATCTTGGACATTCTTACTGGAGTGAGACGGAATCTCAGGATGGTTTTGATTTTAATTTTTCCTGGTGGGTAGGGATAGTGAGCATTTTTTCATGTGTTTATTGGTCATTTGTATTTCTTCATTGATAACTGTCTGTTCAGTTCCATTGCCCAATTATTTATTAGGTTATTTGTTTTTTTGGTGTTTGATTTACTACATTCTTTGTATACACTAAAAATTAGTCCTCATTCAGATACATAGGATATAAAGATTTTATCCCATTCTGTGGGCTCTCCCTTTACTCTGTTGTTTCCTTTGCTGTACAGAGGCTTTTTACTTTTATGTAATCCCATTTGTCAATTCTTTGTGCAGTTTCTTTGGCATTTGGAGTCTTGTTAAGGAAGGCTTACCAATTCTTATGTGGGGAACATGTTTCCTATCTTTTCTTCAACTAGTTTTAGGGTTTCCAGGTTTATGCTGAGGTCTCTGATCCATTTTGAGTTGACTGTCATACAGATTGAGAGATATAGTTCTATTTTCTGCAAATGGATATTCAATTTTCCCAGTACCATTTGTTGAAGAAGCAATCTTTTCTCCAATGAACATCCTTACCCTATTTGTCAAAGATCAGGTAGTTGTAGTTACACGGGTGTATCTCTGGTTCTTCAAATCTGTTCTATTGATCTTCATGCTTACTTTTGGGCCAGTACCATGCTGGTTTTGCCTCTCTGGCCCTGTAATATAATTTGAAGTCAGGGATTGTGATACCTCCTGCACTGTTTTTGCACAATGCATTTATTTTAAGGTCTTCATAAAAATTATATAATATTATCTAAAATTAGATAAGTAAATTGGTCATTTTTATGATCAGTCCCCTTATTGTCCTCTATATTAGATGTAATAAATATTTCACAAAAATATGTCTTGAGCACTTGTATTTCAGAACCTAGGCTGGTGTCAGGGAGTGGGAAGAAAAGATAGTCATGGACTTAACTCTCATAGTTTACAGGATCAGATTAAGTATCAGTTATATATAATTTTAGTGACCTTACTTTTATTGGTTAGAACAACTGAGTATTTATATCTAGGTCCAAAGCAAGGTTACTTTACATTGATGATAATATCAAACACTTAAAAAATTAAAATGAAAGCAATTATTTCCAAAAACTTCAGAAGATGTAACATCTACTTTTGTCATGATTTCTTTTATTTAATTTCCTTTTTTCTCATGAATGCTAATGATTTTAGTACAGCTCCAGTAAACTCATATCTTTATTAATATTCCATACCATATTATTCCAAAGTAAAACTTGGAACTACACTTATTGAAAGCATTTTAAGAAGAATGTCTGAGCTGGTATTGTGCACAAGGTCAGCTTTCCCTGTGTATCTTGTTGTTTTAAATATTTCCTGAAGTTGGGAGAATATACCTAACATTGATAATTTGTTCTCCAGAGTAACAAAATACTGTAACTTGAAAACAGGGCAGAGGCATGATAGCTTCTCCATAAATACGAAATGAATGCATAAGTAAAAATGCAGTGTATTATAGAAAATTGCAGTTAAACCATATCTCAAATAAACAGATAATACAAAGGGCTAGACGTTTTACCATAGCACTACATAATGATCATAGTAATAAGGATTCTGTGAGTGTACTGTAGAATCCTCAGGTTTCTTGGTGTTTACCAAATAAAGATTAAATTGGCTCCACTAAAAAGTAGTGATACAAAAGGTTTTGTCTAGGAAGTTTCAAAAGTTTATTTAAAGTTAGTAATTCATGTTATATATATTTTTTAATAAGTCAGAATATTAATTCTGCACTCTGTCTCATTAACTTTTTGAAAAAAATGAACATCAACAATATTTATCTAAATCTGCCCCAGATCCACCAATATTTTTTGTTGTTGCTACTGCTTTTAAATGTTAGGCTTTTTAAAAATTACAGTGAGCATTATTGTTTGTTGTTAGGTGCTGACAAGACCCAAGGCACAACAGGATGAAACACTACACCACATGATGCCATGCTCACAATCTTTTGTTTGTTTGTTTGTTTGAGCCTTTTGTGGCAGACAGTGTGTTTCTTCTCATTTTGCGTTGTGCTACATTAGCAACTGGAGGCTTTATCCATCCATTCCTGTCATTATTCTTGACTCTTCTTTGAGGAGGCAAGTCTTCCTCAGTTGTCTTTTGAATGCCTTCCAGCCGGGGGGGGGGGGGGGGCTCATTTTCTGGCACTATATTTGACAGTACTTCTCTGCCATTCATAGGGTTTTCCATGGTGAATTGTGTCAGGAGGGGGCTGCTGGGTCCTTCTCCCTCGTGTATCTTAGTCTGGAAGATCACCTGAAACTGTCTACTCTGGGTAGCCCTGCTTGTGTCAGAGATAACAGTGGCATAGCTTTCAGCATCACAGCAACACACAAGCTCCTACAGTATGACAAGCTGACAGACATGTTGGGGATAGTGAACACAATCATTTCTAAATAAAGGAGGGAAGTTACCTGCATGAACACTTGTTCTTTCTAGGGAGATGAGGGAAGTGTTTCACTACAGCCTTATAGAGAGTAGCACAATATCGTTTATTGCCATCTTTGCATTTGGCTCAGAGGAAATTGCATATGCTCATTGCTCAGTTGTTATTACACTGCTGAGTAATGTGCTTACACTAAATTTAGAGACTAGAAAGGCACTTTCTGCATGCCTTAAATTAAGTTAGCAGTTTGTGGAGTCTTGACATTTGATGCTCAAATAAGTTGCAGTGCATATCGAATGGGAGCAAGGGAACCATTTCATTTCCAGAGAAGGACAGAGTGTGAAAAACATGATATTTGTTTAGTGTGATGGAAATATGAACATAGAGCCTTGGAGGTAGCTGACCTTATTTTTAGGGCTCCATTACATAAAATTGTGTGACCATCCATCAAACAAGATGTCTCACCTACATCAGGAAGCTGAATAGAAAATGTGATGTAATAAAGATATAATGAAAGATCTGTAAGATGCAAATTAGACTACACAGACCAGCTATTCACCACAGTGACTCCATGACACTTTATCCTTCACACAAGGATGTGTTAGATAATTCATAAGTTCTAAGAGAGTTTTCCTTCCTCTGTCTCACATTCTGCTTGATAAATATTCAAATAAAATTTCCAGATAGGTTTAGACACTTTCACTATCCAACCCCTTGTCTGTTTTTCATAGTCTCCCTTGTTTTTTTCTCCTGACACTGATATTCAGCGTACTATAATGGCTCAATATATGCTCACTTCACCAGAACATTGTAGCTACTGACCTTAGTTCATTTCAAATATTTCAAGATAGTTATAATCATTCCTTTTTGTCTGTATAAGAATTCTTTAATAAGAATATTTAGCTCCCAAATACTCACTGCCCTCTTATGCTTAAATCAGTGGCTGCCAGGTAAGTTTTATTTCTTAATGGCAGTTAAAATTTTATAAAACAGATGGTTTCATTAGCATGAGATACTTGAAGATATCTATCTCTTGCCTAAATAATTGGCAGTTCATCATATTTTAAAATAATATCATAATAGAGACATGGAAAGATATTCAATGTGGAAACTGCCTGCATGAGTTAACACTAATCATTTTTCATATTTAAATATTAAAGAATGCAGTTATTATGGATTATAGTTAGACAAAAGTAGGCCAATGAAATTATTGTCTTTAAGCATTTTGCTCAGCTTTTATTTTTAATTTAAACAGATTATATCAAATATATCCCTGCAGCCATACCACTGTGGGATCCAATCCCATCAGATTTTGGAAACCAAGCAGTGTTGGGCTTGGTTAGTCCTAGGGTGGTAGACCTCCTGGGAACACCAGGTGCTATAGGCTTGGGAGAAGGACCGAGCAGGACTCCCAAAACACAATCAGCTGTTGACAACCCTATGAATATCAGAGAAGCACTGATAATAGTGTTTCACCTATTGTACACAGGGTCACTATGAGTCAAACACCGACTTGTCAGCACCTAACAACAAGAGCATTGAATATATACAAGTCTCAGAGTCCCACAAAGAGTAAACAAACTATTACACAATTGTGACAATTGACCTTAGAGGAAATTTATCTTGTGGTTTTGTAGATAACTGACACCACTCTTTCCTGTCAAGGTCTCCACTGAATGGGAGAATGACGGGCTCCTAACGAGTGCCCCCACTTCTGTGATTTGTTTTTGTCATTGCCCCCTACGCAGGAAGAAAGCTTTGTCCTTCTGAATGTAGTACATTGTTGGCTTTTATACAGGTTTCAGATTACAATCAATGTATTCTGGAAGAATTTCTCGAATAGATACCTTGGTGGGGTACTAGCCCAAAAGAAAAAGGTAAAGGAAAGGAGGTGGTCAATAAAAAATGGTCTGCTTCAGAGGAGATTAATTTTGGATATAAACTAGAATGTGAAGATTGTAATTAATTCAAATTGACAACATTTTCTGCTGATGCATTCTTGACCAAAATTATCTTTATGAAAAACAAAAGAGCATTTCCACTTAGATAAGTCAACTCTGCTATGTTGGTAGAATTTCCAGATAGCTAATCATGCTTATATTTAGCTATGCTCTTGTAAATATCACATGCACAATGACATGAAATTAGCAGAAAGCCAATTAATTCTACCCAGATGTGGCACTTTTGCATCTGAAATTATTCTGACTAAAGCAAAACAAAGTAAAACTAAAACAGGATAGAAATATTTAACCAGAAAATACTTTTTCTACAATATAATGCATTGAATAAGATATATGTTGGTAACTCCTTCCCAAACTATTTGTTTGGGTGCACATTACCTAGCCAGGCAAAGGATTGTTTTGTCTGAACCTAACCCTGTTTAGTTTCTGAGATCTGAGGAGACTGGACACCAGGTGGTATGGCTATAGGCTTTCTTCCCATTGTATACTTTTAAACTATACTTCTGTGCTTTTTATAGAAAAAAAGAAAAATGCCCTTAAATTTAATTTGTATAGTGCATATTGTTTTCTTCTTCTAATCAAAGAAACAAGTTATCCTTGTGGACATTTAAAAAAAAAATATATATATATATATATATATATAGTACCATGAAAAAAAAGTAAATAAAAATCATTTTCAATCTTATCCTCAGTTAAACTGGAAAATATAACAAAGCTAAACTTGGTTCTTTTTTTTTTTTTTTTTTTTGGTGGTACTGAGGGTTGGCCCCAGGACCTTGCGCCTGCATGCACTGCAAGTGCTGGACCGCTGAGCTGTGCCACTAGCCCATTTTTTACTTTTTTTGAGACAGGGTCTTGCTAAATTACGCAAACTGCCTCTGTTCTCAAACGCGATCCTCCTGCCTCCGCCTCCAGAGCCGCTGGGATTACAGGCGTGCGCCACCACCGTGCCTGGCTCTAAACTTGGTTTTTCAGGAAGATAAATGAACTTAGTAAAAGGTTTAGCAATGTAAACCCCAAAAAAGATAAAAAAAATTACCAATATCAGAAATACGTGAGGGAATGAATATCACCATATTTCTTATAAACACTAAAAGTATTATAAGATTATTTTTGACTATTCCCATTCAGTAAATTTCACATTTGACATGAAATAAAAACCTTTTTTTATATAAAAGAGCATACTAAAATTCACCCAAATAAAATAGAAAATCTTAGTGGGCCTAATAAAATGAAAACCATTATTAAAACTATTCCCACTAAAAGAACTTCAGCCTGGAGACATCACCAGTGAGTTGTAGTAAGGAAAAGAAAGGATATCTACCTAACATATTATATTTTTTTTAAAAAAGAGAATACTTCCCACTTCAATTTAAGAGACAAACATCATCCTGATAACAGGAAAAACACTTTTCATGTGAACTATACAGGTCATGATTTCTCAGAAGCCTAAAATGTCCTTTAAAATATTATCAAATATCAATTTCAGAGCCTAGTGCAGTTTGTCACAGAAGTTCAAGGCTGTTTTTAAAAGAAATAAAAGTAATTCATCATTTAATAGAGTAAAAAAAAAGCATATGATCAATTTAGTAGATGCAAAAAAGGCATTTGCCAGAGTACAACACCCATTTATAATAACAAGCTCTCAACAAACTAAACAGAATTTTTTCAATTTGACACACACAAAAAATCCTGTAAAAAAACACAACATTTAATAAAGCCTAAGTAACGTGGCGGGGGGGGG
>VMDO01014754.1:0-30540 GCA_007922755.1 Pedetes capensis | reverse complement strand
ACATAGGGCCGCTATGAATCAAATACCAACTTGATGGCTCCTAACAACAACAAGAACCACAACAAGAAGTAACCTGGTACCTCGGCACTCAAACCTCTCCATGCTTGAACATTTTATTGCTATACGAATATTTGTTTGGTACTTGACTACTTGCTGGCACTCAACCACACTTACCCTTGGTGCTTCCAGGTGAGACAAAGGGAAAAGTGTGACTTTGTGTATTGATTTCAAGCAGTAAAGACCTGTCCTGGTGCTGGGTTCATGATCTTTTCTTACATACAGATACATAGGTATATCATGTAGTCATCATAGCATCTAAGAAACTTTCTAGTGCTAAAAGTGAAGGAAAGAGGAAAAAAGTTAGAAAAACAATTGAATTTTAAAAAGGACTTATTGCTACGTATGTGGGTGGCATACATATGTCTGAATTAATCATTCAGTATGGTACTGGAAGCAATAAGTACATTATATGATTTCTTGTGGGAAAAAGAGTGCTCAGCACTCAATCTTATAGGCACTAGACCAGCCTTCTAGACAAGTTGTGGTCTAGTGCCAAGGTATTACTGTGTGGGAGCAAAGCAAAGATGTATGCTCACTTCAATTTTATGTAGCAAGGTATGGGGATTCTAACCAGTGCAATAAGTACAAAAAAAAAAAAAATGAAAGATTTACATATTAGAAATAAAAAAAAGCTGAAATTATTTACAAAAGACATGATAACAGGAAGTCCAAAGGCATCTACAAAAATCTTATTGGAACAGATAAGTGAATTTAGCAAGCTTGCAAATTAAAAGTAAATATGAAGTCATTCATATTTTTACATATTAAGTGGAAATTGTAATCAATACACCACCACTTGCAATAGCATTACATCTTGAAATATTTTGGAGCTCATTTCACCATATAGGTATAAAACATGCAAATTTAAAATTGCAAATAAATTTAGGCTGGGCACTATGGTGAATACTTGTAGTTTCAGCTATTCTGGAGATTGAGGTTAGGAGGATCAAGGGTTGGAAGACAGAGCAACTTAGGGAGACCCTGCCTCAAAAAAATTTTTTTTTTAAAGAGGACTGAGAATTTAACTCAGGAGTAGAGCACTTGCCTAGCATGTGTGAGGCCATGGTTTTAACCCCCAAATACTTCAAAATACATACATACATACATACATACATACATACATACATACATACTAAACAATAGAACTGCAAATATTGCTGAAAGAAATTAAAGATCTGTTTAAAGTAAGAGAAAACTATATTCACAGGTTAGAATAATCACACTTTTTGTTTCCAATTTTTAGTATATGTACTATTCAGTAAATTTGAGGAAAGACAAATCAATATCCCATGTGCCTTTCTTTGTAGATACTGATAAATTGAATTTTACATAGAAATGCAAGGACAAAGAATGGCTAAAATAATTTTCAAAAGAACAAGTGTCAGGTGATACCTCTTACCTGATCTCAGGATTTATTATAAAATTACAATAATCAGGACAGTATAGTATAAGGAAAATATATTCAAAGGGATCAGTGGAACAGTATGGAGATTGTAGAACTATACCCTTACCTGCATGGAAAATAGGTTTATGACAAAGATGTCAAAATATTTTAATAAAGAGAGGTTAGGCTTCTAAACATGCTGTTGGACTAACTGGATATTCATTTAAATAAAAGAACAACAACAACAATCCCAGCTGTTGCCACAGATCACATTGGAAAATTATCTCTCAGTGGACTGTATAGCTAAAAGTAAAAGGCTCAAACTTTGGATAAGGTAAAAATTTTTTAGAATGAAAAAAGATCAAAACTCTAAAAAACTGATAAAATGTTCCCCAGTAAAATTTAAACTTTCTGATCTTCAGAAGACTATCAAAAAACCAAAAAGACAATCCAAAGCTGGGAAAACACACATAAAACATGTAAATATTTTGGAAGTGTAGAAGGAAGTGCATAAGAAGGAAGCGTATAAGCCTTCTATTGAAGGCTTATAATTTCCAAGGGAGGGCACGAATAATAAACTGTGGTTAATTTTGTTCAATTTCAGCTCTTGGCTCTACAGCAACCACCTATCTCCGACCCATAGCCCCATGGCAGGCAGCACACAAGTTGCAGGAGCAGCCTGCAAGTAGGTTGTGTGAGCCACATTTCAACCAGTGGCCCACTGTGGCAAGGGAATGGAGACAGGAATGAGAATCAAGTAGGGTTTTTTTTCCACCTGTCCTTCTTGTGTAGTTGCCAAGAACAGGAAGATCTCTGCCTGTAGTGCTCTCTGTACAGTAACTGTTCCCAGTCCTCGCTCCTTCATAAATGAGTATCTGGGTACTGGTTTACTATACCTTTGTAAATAATCCCCTATTAGGACAAATGACCAAACTGGAGTAAGCCATCTGTTTTCTGACAGTACAACTGATAAATTCACTTTTCTTATGATTCAGAAGCTATACAAAGGCAATTAAAATTTATTCATATGTAATTTAATTGTCTATATAACATTTCATAAAATTTATATTTATTTCTCCATCTTTCCCTTTGGGATGTTTGAGTAGTTTTCAGTTTTTCAAGTCATAAATGATCTAATTATCAAAATATTTGTGCCTACAGCTTGTTCTTTGACTACTCTCCTTTAGCTTGATTCTCACATTAAAATTACCAAATAAAGAGTATGAATAATTTAAAGACTCTTAACTCATCATGTCAAATTGCTTTTCCAAAATGTAGTAGTAATTTATACTTTCAACAAACAGTATTAAAATACTGCTTTTCCAGGAGTATTGATAATTTCAGTAAATTTTTAATAGTGACTAATGAAAGGGGCATAAGGAGGAAAGGGGGCTCAGGAACCATGGACAGTTGTAGAGAGCAAGGCCTGGTAGAGAAACCACTGGAGCCAAGTTACATTTAAAATGGCCACCCTTTATTTTTACTGGTTCTTGACTGTCACCAGATAGAAAACAAATAGAAACATTACCCTTAGGGGACTGGGCATGGACATGCCCACCAGAGCCAACTTGGGACCCAACTAGACACCTAGCTGAATCAGCCAAACACTGGAGGATAGCTGGGTTTTAAAGGCCTAATCACAGGTTTCATCAGGCAAAGTCCCAATATCACCAAATCAGGGACTGCCAACATGATCCCAGACAGTATATATATCCCTAGTGAACACCAGGTGCTGTGGACATGGGAGAAGGACTTGGCAACCCACTCTCAAAAAACATTAAGCCATTGAAAAGCCTATGAATAGCAGAGAAGCACTAACAATACTGTTTTAATAGCAGAGAAGCACTAAAAATACTGTTTTAATAGCAGAGAAGCACTAATACTGTTCTGCCTGTTGTTCGTAGAGTCCCTATGAGTCAGACACTGACCAGATGGCACCTAGCAACAACAACAAGCCAGCCCCTCCATATGCGGGTTACCCACTCCCTTGGACCCCCCACCTTCTGCATCAGAAGTCCATCTTCTTAATTTCCCTTTTCCCCCACTTTCACTTTTCCTCACTACTTTCACATTTCTCACTGTTTTATATAAAACTCACTTTTACTCACCTTGTGTGTCTTCCAGGACTCATTCTGGATTGGTGAGTCCAGGAATCCAAGAATACTCCTCTAATACCAATTTTATAGAATATTCATTCTTTGTATGTACTAATAAAAATATTGTACTCATATATAATCATGTCTAATTTATAAACTACTTAATCTGCCTTCCCTTGTAGATGAATAAGTAAACTTCTTGAAGGTATATGTAGATAATAAATTCCTTCCTAAGAGAGCTGATTGATCACAAATTTAAGTCATGTAAGGGGAAGAGTCTACCTGTGATGTAATCAAACTAATAAGAAATGAAACAATGCTTTGAGAAATTTGAAGTCCAAACCATGTAGGTAGACAGTCCCAACAATGATCTAGAATGTATTTGAGGAATTAGAGAAGATGGCCAGGAACAAGCTGAGCTAATACTATGGATGTCAAGTACACATAATCAAAAGTTTAAGGATAAGAGTCCAATGTAAAACCAAACAGGCTTTAAAAATCCTAAAAAGAGAAAAGATCGACTAATGAATAAACACATAAAGAATAAAATTAAGTGACAGATAGGACAAAACTAGAGTAATTCCTGAACTGTGGCATAGATTCCTAGAGCAATTTATTTACTACCAAGAATTAATATTTATATAAAGTCAGCAGTAGCTGGTATATATTAAGAACTGTATAAGTATCTGTTAAGTAAATAAATAGAAATATATTTCTCCATACATACCAATAGCATATACAAAGGCCAAAACAGTGTAAGTACCAATGTTGGCATTAATATACAAATTTTGAAATGCTTAAAATGCAATATTTTTTGGAACTTTTTACGCTTTTAATTATTTATGGATATTTATTTGATGTTTACTATGTATCTAGATCTGACCACCAGGTATATGCTGTTGTTTTTAGGTGCCATTGAGTCAGTATCCATTGAGTCAGTGACCCTGTGTCCACAGATGAAACACTATTGTCAGTGCTTCTCTACTATTCACAGGGTTTTCAATGGCTAATTGTTTTGGGGAAGTGGGATGCCAGGTCCTTCTCCCAAGCCTACAGCACCTGGTGTTCCCAGGCAGTCTCCCATCCAAGTACTAACCAAGCCTAACCCTGCTTAGCTTCCGAGATCTAATGGGATCAAAAGCCACAGTGGTACGGCCACAGGCTACAAGATATATAGAATCAATAAAATAAATAAAACCTTTAGTAAGAGAGAGATAATAAATAAACTAAAACTACAGTACACTAGCAGGCTGGGATTTGGCTCAGTTGGTAGAGCGCTGCGCTGCAGTCTCTGAGGTCCTGAGTTCAATTCCCAGCACCGCAAAATGGGAGAAGGGCCTGACAATCCACTCCCTAGGCAATCCCTAAAACAGTCAGCCACTGAAAACCCTGTGAGTGTCGCTATGAGTTGGATACCGACTCGAGAGCACCTAACAACAACAACAGTACACTAGCAGGTGGCTTTAATTTCTAAAAGACAAAGTAGGATAAGGATTTATATATAGTATGACTGAAGATAATGCATGGAGTAGAATAATCAAAGCAAGCCTCTATTATGATGTGAAGAGTCCTGATATAAGTGAGTGAGCGAGCCATTCACACCTCAAAGACTTGTGTTCTGGGAAGATGACTTAGCAAATGCTAAGGCATTGAAGTGTATCCAGTACATTCAAGAAATATTAAGAGCCTGGATGTCTGGAATTTGCTGTGTGAAGAATAAAGACAAAGGATGTGAGTTAAAAGTCTCTGGACTATAAACAGTCTTATATTAGTCTGTTGTTGTAGATATAGAGTGAAGTCATTGAAGAATTTTGAGCAGATAAAGTTTGATATAAATATTCAAAAGGTTCCTTTTTGCACAATGAAGAATAGGCTACCCATACATAAAGGTAGGGAAGATTAAAACTACAGTGTTAGGGAAAGCATGGTTTAAAAAAAAAAAGAGAGAAAAGAAAACAGTTGTAGGATGTAATTAACATAAAATGAACACAATTTCTTCATGGATTTTATAGAAAAAGTGAAAGAGATGCATTAAGGATCATTCCAATTTGTGGAATGTACAACTTCATGAATGGAGAGAAAATAATGAGATAAGTCATTCAAGAGGTCAACTGCATTTAACAATATACTTGTAGAATGGAGAAACACACAGATAATAGTTACATGGAATTGCTTAGAGGGGCTTTCTTATGGAGTAAGAGTAGATAAAGAAGAGTGCTCAGGACAAAGCACTAGAATACTTTGACACTTGGAGCTAGAAAAGTTGAGGAGTATTCAGTCAAAGTGTTAGATTCAGGTTAATGAAATGGATAAAAC
The DNA here is from genome assembly GCA_007922755.1 of Pedetes capensis. Taxonomy (NCBI): domain Eukaryota; kingdom Metazoa; phylum Chordata; class Mammalia; order Rodentia; family Pedetidae; genus Pedetes; species Pedetes capensis. The sequence continues at coordinate 24,684 of VMDO01014754.1, read as the reverse complement.
TTACCAGAAGAGCATAACTATACCACATTTTCTTTACCCATTGATCAGTTGATGGACATTTAGTTTGATTCCATACCTTGGCTGTTACGAAAGTGCTGTAGGGAACATGGATGTGCAGATATTTCTTGAACATGCTGATTTAAATTCATTTGGAAACAAGCCCAGAAGTGGGATTACTGTGTTATATACTTACTCTATTTTTAATTTTGAGGAACATCCATACTGTTTTCTAAAATGGATGTATTAATTACATTCCAATAGAGTGTACCAAGGTTCCTGGTTTTCCACATCCTCAAAACACCTGTTATCTTTCCCAAAAGAAGATATACAAATGGCCAAAATGTATATGATCAACATCACTACACATCAGGGAAATATAAATTAAAGCCACAATGAGATACCACCTCATACCTATTAGAATGGCTAATGCCAAAAAGTGTTGGTCTTTTATGACTTAGGCTAGGGTGATTTCTAATGAATGATTGGTCTGATCAACTTACTGAGATTACAGGTATTAAAGCAAATGAGAATTGAAAAGGAAGAACATAGACAACATTGAAATAATCTATGAAATAGGCTGATATCAAAGGAAATTTGAGGGTCAAGAGAAAATCATTTTTAAGTGAGGCTTATAATGGGTTATTTGAATACTGGTGGCAATGTACCAGTTAAAAGGAGAAAACTAATGATACAAGACAGAAATGGGCAATCATAGCAATGAAGCCTTTGAGTAGAAGATATATGATAGACTCAAGTGGCCTCTAGAAGCAGAAGAAGGCAACAGGGGAGTTGGGAGTGGGTAAAAGTAAGTAGAAGACATATCAGTGAAAGAATGGAAACTTTCTTTTTTTCACTTATATTTTCATAGTGATCAACAAAACAAGTTAATTAGCTGAGCATGTGAAGAAAGAGGACAAGGCTACTCGTTAAAGTGGAAAAGAATTTTAAGAGAATTGCCTGGTAGCTGTGAGGCAATTCTTTACTTTAAGGCATTGTCTTTATTTTAATTTGAGGCATTGTCTTTATTTTAATAGGCAAAAGTTTTAGAGTTTTGTGTTTGTTTGTTTGTTTGTTTTTCTTTCTTATTTATACTCTTGAGTATAGTCATAATCTAAGTGAAGAATCAAGTGAATTCCATGTAGGGAAAGAGGGGGAAAAAGAAGTAAGGATGAGTTATGGGAAGATAAGCTGGTAAAGAAGGTAGTGAGGGAATGACAGAGAATTGAGACAATCCAAAGTGCATAAACTCAGTTGTAGTAAAGGGTAAAAGCACAATGCACTTATGAGAGTTGGCTGACTAGTAGAGCGCCAGGTGGATTAAGAGTTTATAATTAAAGAATGGGATACCTGAGTTTGAAATTTTGAAAGGATGCAGGTATCAGTACTGATGATGTCTGGGTTGTAATCTTGAAGTAAATGGTTGAGGTAAAGAGAGTGGGAGCCATGGATGTTTGAAAGTTTCGGACTTGATGTATTATTGGATACATCATCTGTACATATAATGAAATCATAAGAGTGTTACCCACTTAACATAAATTATAATCCTTTGTCTTCTGAAGGCCCAGGCTGATAGCCTGATCTGCTCTCTACTCAGATCTGCCCACCCAGCTTTATGACCTTGCTCTCTATACCTCCACTGCTCCTTCTTGGACCTTAGAGTCCTAGCATTGCCACTTAAATACAGTGTGCAATATCAAGGTTGGAGGCCTCATCTTCACCAAGATGAAAGATTATTATTCTTCATGAAATTGAATCTAATTCTAGATGAAATATAAAACCACCCACAAAAGAACTACCCAATTTCTTTTATGCAACTCATGAGACTTCTCTGTTTGGACCAATAGATTTACTTCCTTGCTCAGAAAATAAGGAAACATATTGCAAACCAAATAAGTAGATACATTTCAATTAAGGTTTTTGGATGATAGATAGGAATCTAAAACTGAAAATTTCTGGGCCAGTAGACATTATCTTGACAACCAAATGCATTATCTGATGTTGTTGAGGAGAAAGGAACTAGTGATTTCAAAGAAGATACTGACCATGAAAAAAGCAAACAAACAAAAAAAGCCAGTAACCAGACTGACTCTAATTGACAGAACCATTCTGAAAGCTTCCAGAAGAGAAATGCAGAGAAACAAGTAGCAACTGTGGAAGGAAGTAGTAAAAAGATGGTTAGCATCATTTAAATTAAATGTGAGCCCATAGGAAAGAGCTGCAAATACACAATTCAAGATTCTAATACCAAGATAAGCCCAAAATGATAAAGAGCCTGTCCTTGAGAGTGGCAGGGTAAATGAAGAAAATAACTAAGACAAAAGATCAAGAGAAATTTTATCTAAATAGGAGCTTTAAGAGCACAAAGGATAGAAAAAAGAAGCCAAAGTAAGAATGAAATTAAAAATGAAGTAAGAAAGAAGTTGGATCTATGACTAAGTTAGCTAAAGGAATTGTTAGGCCAACACTGGATTCTGAAGAAGAAAGATGAGTAAGAAGGTAGAAAAAGAGGTGGAATAAGTTCTCAGGATGCTGATAGAAAGGATATTCTAAGGACCTCAAAGAAAGAAACAGTAGGAGTAAAATGTAAGAGAAACAAATGGAAAATTGAGCATCAGAATAAAGACAAAGAAGCCAGAATTATAAAGGTGGGGAAATAGCAAGAAACATGAATGGACCCTTGACTTCAAAGAGTATATGCTTCAAATTTTCCCACTGTCTTTTTTGCCCCAATTTCACTGTAAAGCTGGATAAAATTAGCCAATAATACCCATGCCACTGTCTGATTGCTAAGCTGCCTTGAAATTTCCTCTGTCAGCGAAATTCAGCTTCACACAGTCTCAAGAGCATGGAGTAAGTATAGATACATACTTTGCCTGAATATAACATGTGTGGCTTCTACTCCAGTTCCAAATAGAGTCTGCATTTCCATCTGAAACTTCATCAGCACCCACTTTACTGTTCTCACTTCTGTCAGCATTCTGGTCTTCTGATCCCCAGTAAAATTGCCCATTAATTTCTGTTTACAGTATTCTAGACTTTCTCAAACCCAGTCCAAACTTTTCTAAATTTCTATAAACCAATTTCAAAGGCTTTTCAACTACATAGTTAGGTATAATCACATCAACACCACCAGTTCTCAATACAGTCTTCTGTGTTTGTTAGCTTTTCATTGCTGTGACAAAATACCTGAGACAATAAACTTAAAATGAAGAAAGATTTATTTGGGCTCATGGTTTCACAGATTTCAGTTTGTTGTCACTTGGCCACATTGCTTTGCGCCTCTGGAACCACAGTACATTATAGCAGAAGTGCATGATGGAGGAATCAGCTTACCCTATGGTGGCCAGGAAGCAAAGCCAGTGAGGGAGAGAGTGGGAGGGCCCAAGGTCACAATGTCTCCTTAAAGGCCATACCCCCATGGCCTAACTTACTTCCAGTAGGCCCTACTTCCTAATCGTTTCACCATCTTACACTAGTGACATCAGCTGGGGACTCAGCCTTCAACACATGAGTCTTTGGGTGACATTTAAGATCCAAACCTAACAGTGCCCAATTCTGTAACTGTAAGAATCTTGAATGATTGATATTCTGGTCAAATTTCTGAAAATCCTCATTAACTAAGTGTTTTCACTTAATTTTTCTATCCATCAGACCAAATAATTGCCTTTCTTTCCTATTTCTTTATATATAAATAAAAAAGGCCTGACTGCTTGTAACACAATATATGTAGGTGGTCATAATGAGTGATTAGAAACTAAAATATCCAAGTAAGTATTTGCTGCTCTGCTAAGTAGGTATATAAAAACTATTTCCCAACTCCTACTATTAGTTGGCACTATGTCACAGGGCTCTGGCCAGAGAAAGTGATCAATGCTAAATCCAGGCTAACTTCTAATCTCATGAGTACTCCGGGTTTTCTTTGTACATTCATTAAGTTATCATAGAAAATCTTGAAAAACTTCAAGAATTTAGGGGTCAAGGAAGCTATTAGATAAAAGGAGCCTGGTTTTGTGAGTATCTGTTGGCAGACATTTCCTCTACCTACCAAAATCAAATTGAACTGTGAGGAAGAAATAGTACTTTGTAATTTAAACTACTTGGTTCTTGCTTAGAGCAGTCAGGCATGACTCATCTTGACTTGATCTGACCTAATTATAAATTCTTGTTATACTTGTTGTTAGATGCCTTTGAGTTATGTCCAACACATAGACAGCCCTCATAATGTTTTCAATGGTTCTTTGTCTCAGAATTGTTTTGGTAGTGGTTTGACATGTCCTTCTGTTTTTGTGGTGCTGGGGATAGAACTCAGGACCTCATAGAGTATGGAGCAGCACTCTAACAACTGAGCTAAACTCCAGCCTCCATGTCACACTTACTTGTCATTAATCAAGAAGCTTAACCTTTTGAAACTCAGTTTTCTCATCTGTACAACTTGGACACAAGTACCTATTTAAGAGATTATGATACATAAATGAAGTTTCTGCAATGCCTATCAAAGAATAAGACTGACATTCAGCATTATTACTGAATGTCTTTTCTCCTTTATGTATTAAGACTTTTCTTTCAATTTTGTTTACAATGCTTCTAAAATTACTGGTTTTCACCTCAGAATAAGCAAAATGTTGGAAAAATTTAAATTTATGTCAAGAAAACTGATTTTTCTTCATTGATATCAATTGGCAGTAATAATTCCAGGGATTTCCTAGGACTCACATTCTCATGTAATTTCATTCTGTAGTCATTTTCTTCTAACTGTTTATCTCTTATTCATTGATGTGGAGGTATATTACCTCTAAAGAAATGTGATGTTGCAAAGTTAATTATCAAATTCATTACTAAAATAAGCTTCTCAGAAATTATCATTTAGCCTTCTTGAAAATATTTTACACTACCTTATCTATGGCATGTGACTCATCAGTAAAAGTAAAAACATTGCATAGTTATATATTGTTAACACAGAGGATTCTGACGAAAGTCTTATTAGATTTATTTATTTCTCCTGTTCTTCAGTTTTCATGTTGGAAGAGAGATTGTTAGATATGCAGTCTATCCTCCAACTTAACAACAACAACAAAAGTCCTCTGGACTTCTCTGTCAACAGGTCACTGTCATGTTGTTAAACAATACTGGTCGTGGGAAAACTCACAAGTTCACCTATTCTGTTGTTTAAAAGTTTTATCTGCCTTGGGAGAAAAATATATCTATACTTCAATACCTGCCTCCAAAAAATCCTTGGTTTGGCCATTATTTGGTTCACTGGAACAAATAAAACATGTCAGTTCCCCATTGTTGTGTAATTAGGTACCATGGAGTTAGTTCCAACTCATAGCTATGCTGTGTGCAACAGAATGAAACACTCTGTGATTATCTGCCAGACACACGGTCTCACTTAGATTTAAGCCCATTGTTTCAGACACTATGTCAATCCATCTAGTTGAGATTTTCCTTTCTTTCGTTGGACTGCCACTCTCCCAAACATGATGTCCTTCTTCAGGGATTGGTCCCTCCTGACAACATGTCCAAAATATGCAAGATGCAGTCTAGCCATCCTTGCTTCCAAGGAGCACTCTGATTACACTTCTTCTAGGACAGATCTGTTGGTTCTTTTTTGCAGTCCATGGTATATTCAGTATTGGTCTTCAGCACCATAATTCAAAAGCATCAATTCTTCTGTTTCCCTTGTTCAATGTCCAGCTTTCACAAGCATATGATGCCACTGAAAAATATCATGGTGTGAGTCAGGTGCATCTTCCTCTTCAGTGTGGCATCTTTAATTTTCAACACTTTAAAGAGATCTTTGGTAATGCTGTGTGTCTTTTGAGTTTTTGACTTTTGCTTGTGGGTGTGGCTGTGGAACCAAGTAAAGCAAAATCTTGGACAATCACAGTCTTTTCTCCATTTATCACGAGGCTGTGTACTGACCCAGTTGTAAGGATTTTTGTTTTGTTAATGTTGAGGCATAATCCAGACTGAAGGCTATGTTCTTTGATCTTCATCTGTAGGTGTTTCAAATCCTGTTCACTTTCAGCAAGGAGAGTTGTGTTATCTGCATAATGCTGATTGTTAATCCTTATGTCCTTATGTTGTGTTCTTCTTCATAAAGTCCACTTTCTTGGATTATTTGCTCAGCATAGAAATTGAAGAGATATAGTGAAAGAATGCAGCCTTTCTTGACTTTAAACCAAGCAGTGTTTTCATGTTCTGTTCAAACAACTCCCTCCTTTTCTATGTACAGATTTCTCATGAGTACAATTAGGTGCTCTGCTACTCCCATTGTTCACAATGTTATCCATAGTTTGTTTTGATCCACACAGTCAAATGCCTTTGCATAGCTGATAAAACATAGACAGACATCTTTCTGTTATTTTCTGCTTTCAGCTAATATCGATTTGACATCAGCAGTTATGTCCCTGGTTCCACACTCTGTTGTGAATCCTGCTTGATTTTCAGGCAGTTCCCTATCTATTTATCCCTGCAGTCGCTTTTGAATTGTCTTTGGAAAAATTTTGCTTGCCTGTGATATTAATGATATTGCTTGAAAGTTTCCACTCTCAATTGGATCCCCTTTCTTGGTAATAGGCACAGACATGGATCTCTTCCAGTCAGTTGGCCAGGTAGCTGTTTTCCAAATTCCCCATAACCTCCATGCATTTTGAAAGTACTTCTGAAAGTGGAATTTGTTATAGGAATATACACATGTTTAATGTAGTCTGAGGCTGGAACTTAGTAGGAAATAGCTGGAACCAGTAAGTTGAAAAATACAAGAAAACCAGACAGCTTCTTTCTGTATATCATCTTCATTCTTTTTCTACCTTGAATTCTCTCCTCAGCCTGTTGTTTTGTGCTAGGTGCCATTGAGTTGAGTCCAACTCATAGCAACCCTGTGTACAATAGAAAAGAACACTGCCCAACATTGTGCTATGCTTGGTAGTATGTCTGTGCATCTCTATTATTTATAGGGTTTCAATGGCTCATTGCTTTGGGAATGGGCTGCCATGTCCTTCTCCCATTTTTGCCATGCTGGAGATCAAACCCAGGGCCTCAGAGAGTGCAGAGTAGCACTCTACCAACTGAGCCAAACCCAAGCCTCCTCAGACTAATTGGCAACAAAAGAAGAGTGCCATGGTCTGTGAATCTGGTTCATTTTGGATATGAACCTATTAGCTGTGGTCAATCAGACCAAATGGCAATGGAGTTAATACTCCTGTAGATGAGAAAAAGTTAAAGCAGACTTTTTTCTGAGCTTTGCAAATACCCAGGAAACAGAATGTAATGCCTTAATAACATTAAGCCATTAAATTCAGCCATCCCACTTTATTAACATTCCCAGTTTTACCTTCTGTAGTTATCTCACATATTCTTGACAACATACAGGTTCAAGATGCCTTGACAGTTGAACTTATACTTCTAGTTAATTCTCAATTGTCCTTCTATGTTTCTGAAATCTCACTTTCAGTTCTAGGAAGGAAATGCCTTTGATCTTAATTTAACACAAATATTAGTATATTTAAATATAACCATGATTTATCTCAAACTTATGCCAAGTATTAGTATATTTAAATATTATATTTTACCTCAGAATCATTTTATGATAATAACTATGTTAAAATGGACTGCCAGTTAGTTACTCTATACATTATTAGTCATGATCTGTTAGTGTTTCCTATCACTTATATTTCTAGTTGTTTCAATTAGATTTTTTTTCTGGTTTTCACTTCATTTTATTTTATTTTACATTTAAATATATCCCACATTGGATACATTTGCACATAAAAGTCTCTTTGTTTGGTATTTCTTTAGAATACATGCCATGAAAAGATCTGACCTAATATGCATTGTCTATATCACTATGCAAAGACTATGCAAATGTCCATATCACTAATGCAAAACTATGTATCATCCTTATCTGAAAGAAAATTTTTCATAAGCAAATATAATGCCTGTCAGCTTAAGTGATATGATATATAGATCCATCACATCCATCATAAGAATTATATTTTTTAGTGGAGGAGGTGAACCCGAGCAATGTATGATGATATACATGTTTGGAAATGTCTTCATGAAACCCATTAAGATATACACAAAAAATTACTAGGAAAAAGGAATTATATTTTATAAATAATTAATTCTTGTAAAGATTGACTATAAGCTATGCATATCAATATATGTACATGTATACATGTAACCTATTGGTAGTTTTACTTTTGATAAATAGTGGATGGCACTGGATAATAACCATTTGAGTGATCTGCTCAGACAGTTATGCCCCCTTCAAACTCTTTTCCTCACTATCCCTAGACAGTCTTTTACAAAATGCAAAGTTGTTCTTCCCTTCCAGTCCCTTCACTTTTATGATTATGGTACAACTATTTGTATGGTCCACAATATCTCCCAAACTACTTCTCTTGTCTTCCCCACCAACTTCATTCAATACTACTATTCTGTCACTCTGAGCTTCATAGATATTGGTCATTTCTCATTACATTGAATGTGCAATCAGATCTAGTGTTACTGGGCCATTGTACATATTGCTTCCACACACTAGAATGATCTCTGAATCCACCCAACTTACTATCTTCTCTCTCTTATTTGGTACTGTATTTAAGATAGAAAGAATGGTTTTGTAGTATATAGTTTGTAAGGAAAATAGACTGAGAAAAAGATGAGATTGCTGCAATCAATAATGTCTCCAGGATAAAAAAAATTATTAACACCATCGTGTGGAAATTGGCAAACTTGATCCATGAAGCCTTTGAAAGCATCCTCACCAACGCTGACCTTGCTCACTCTGGAGCCAGTTGGTGCTCCTCCTCCCATTCTCAGAATGGGAGGTGTATATACACACATAGTTGATTTTTAACTTTCTATACTTAAATTTAAGGATGCATATACACACAAATGCATACACATATACTCCTATATTTATGTATAATTAAAATAATTATTTAAAGAGAAGAATTCTTGGCAATTAATTATAATAAATAAAATGCCTTGTTAGAGAATCTGTCTGCCAACATTACACTACTGTTTATTAGTCAAAAGCTTTTAATGTAGACATTTAATGTTTCTGCTTTAGCTCAGAAAAGAATGAAAATACTCATTTCCTAGAAGTAGCATTCCATTAAAGCCTATTGGCGTTTAAGCAAATTCACCTCCCAATAAACAGGAATATCACTTTTAAAATGAAAAGTTATTGCTCAGTGTTATGTTAATAATTGAATTTCCTCAAAAAATTCAAGAAAGCTAAAAGAGAACAAATTCCAATGTGACTATATTATTAGATAAAAAGTCAAGTGTTAGGGGATATTCTCTTTCAGTGTAAAGCTTTTAGCAGATCCATAAATTGGAAAATGCTATTTCAGTAAAGAATGAATAATTTAATGAAAAATTTTAAGTGTGCATTTTATATTCCTAAACTGATGGCAGGGCATACTAAAACATAATTGTCATTGGCTGCTGATTTAATTTGGTGACTTCCAGCTCTCCTGACTATGTCATCACTTAAGCCCACATCTACTTTGTAGATGGCTTACTTTTCCTTGGCCTCAATAGGCCTGGAACCTGTTTGCTGCAATCTTGACTTCTTAAGTGTTTGGACGATACTTGTTGAACTGTTCTTATACATACCAACAGCCTATATTCAAAACAAAGTATAGTCAATTGTATAATTGTGTTGGAAATGATTTTGAAAAACATATTCAGGCCGGTAACAAATCAAATGAAAATCAAACCATCAGAAAATATGCAAACTACATTTACTGAAGATATTTCAAGCAAAGAAAAAGTGAGAAAATAAGAATATTTTACAGATACACGAACTAAGATTTTTAAGTGAACTTAAAGAGATTAATTTCAAAAGTGTTACTAGGTCATTCACTTCCCTATGTTGCTTGGATGTTAAAATTCTGTTATTTTGTCTTAATAACTTTCATTTCATAAACGCTCTTTTGCTCGCTCGCTTGCTCTCTCGCTCTCTCTCTCTCTCTCTCTCTCTCTCTCTCTCTCTCTCTTTTCCCCACACCCCCATATATATTTTTTTGATCAAGCAGGTCTTGAACTCAGATTGATCCTCCTGCCTTAGTTTCCTGAGTGTTGGGATTACAAGTATGCACCACCACACCCATCCCATAAATTCTTATTTTTAATAATCATAATTGGGCACAAGGAAATATAGGTCTTGTTATTGATCAGCATTATTTTTAAATTAGAAATTTGTTTTATATTCTAATCCTTCACTTTGTTATCAAAATATGCTTTTCTTTTCTTCTCAGACTTAGTCCTTCTCACATTGAAAAACAGTTTTATGGCTTTGGTTCCTGCAGATTTTTGGAGGATCACATCAATTCTCTCTCACCCCTTCCACAGACTCTTCTTCCTTGCATCCTGGATTCAGGGAAATTTTTGCTCTTGACTTAATTCTTTGCAAACTGTCAATACAAATGTGCTGTGTATCTTAAGTTTCTGAGGCACACAGTCTAATTTACATTTAGGTTAAAGATATGTAAATTAGTAATTAGAACAATGTTCAGAGGAACAACTTAGAGGAAGAATACAGAAGACAAGGAAGAGTGAAGAAGGGTTTGGATAAGAACAAATATTTTCAGCATTTTTGGATGGCAGGGTTGGAGGGAGAGTGGGGATGAGAAGTGGGAATGGAGAAAAGAGAGAGTGAAGGAGGAGAATATGATCAAAGTGCATTGTATACATGTATGCAAATGTCATAATGAAACCCATTGTTTTGTACAAATAATATACGCTAATAAAAACAAAATGATAAATATAGCAAGTTAAGAAAAACAGACTAGAATACCTCAAAGGAGAAATTTGAACTTTCTCAGAAACTAACAGAGTCTTTTGTACATTTAAGATTGGAGTGACTTAACAGGTTTGTTTTTAAACATATCTCACTTTGACTCTATCATGGAGAAAAGTCAGGAAGGTAGTTTGTAAGTAAATTAATTTTAAACTTACATCTTAAAAGGAGTTTTTTGCAATTTTAAAAAATATTTTTAAAAATACATATGTATATATTTATAACTAAGGGCAACTAATGTCTGCAACACTTCGGAGTTCAAGATTTATAAGGATAAACTTTGAAACTCTTATATCTAAACTCTTAAATCTAAAATCTGAATTAACGAAGTGTAGTGGCAGCTATAAGAATCGGAGAAAATTTTGCTTGCTATTCGTCTCATAGGCTGGGGTTTAGCTCAGAATGTAGAGTGCTGCTCTGCAGTCTCTGAGTCCTAGGTTCTATCCCCAGCACCACAAAAATAGGAGAAGGACCTGGCAATCCACTCCTAAGACAATCCCAAAGCAATCAGCCATTGAAAACCCTCTGATGGTTGCTAAGATTCAGACACGACTCTGTGACACCTAACAACAACACAGCAACATTCGTCTGATGGGGTTAATATCAAGACTATATGAAGAACTTAAAAAATTAAATACCAAAAGAAGAACTAATCCAATCAGTAAATGGACAAATGACCTAAGTAAATAGTTCTCAAATGAAGAATTACAAATGACTAATAAATACCTGAAAATGTATTCAACATCTTTAGCCATCAGGGAAATGTAAATCAAAACTAAAATGAGATTTCATCTTATCCCAGACAGAATGGCTACCATCAATAAAACAAACAATAAATACTAGGATGTGGTGGGGTGAGAGGGGAGGAAGGAACACTTATACACTATTGGTGGGAATGAAAATTCAACCAGCCACTATCAATATCAATGTAGAGGTTCCTCAAAAAAGTAAAAATAGAAATACCAGATGACCCAGTTATAGCACTTTTGGATATATACCCAAAAGATTCTAAGTCAGCATTTAATAGAGATGCCTGCATACCTATGTTCATCATGGTCAAAGTACATTAAATGCATAAATGAACATGGCATAATGAAACTCATTGCTTTTACAATTATTATACACTAATAAAAAGATAGGCTAGGATTTAGCTCAGGTGGTAGAGTGCTGCTCTGCAGTCTCTAAGGTCCCAAGTTTGATTCCCAGTACTGTAAATAATGGGAGAAGGATGTGGTAATCCATACCTGAGGCAATCCTGAAACAGCCATCGAAAACCCTAGGAGGGTTGCTATGAGTCAGACATAACTCAATAGCACCTAACAACAACAACAATACAAAGATTTTAAAATTACCACATGATAGATTATCAAGCTGAATGCTAGATAAGAATAAGAAATCTAGCTATCTATCCTCACCTCCACATACTAACTCATAGTGTAGCATAGGCCAGGCCTCTATCCCTCTGACCTTCAGTAATCTCTACTATAAAACAAAGAGTTGCCAGACTTCATGCTGCATGCTTTCAGGAGGATGAGGCAGGGGGATAGTGAGTTCAAGATCAGAATCAGCCTGCACAAGTTAGAGAGAACCTGAAAATGGACTAAGGGCATGAAGCTCAGTGGTGGAGCACTTGCCTACCATCTATGAGCCCTTAAATTCTACCCACCAGTATTACAATAAATAAATAAATAAAATCATTGATGATCTTTGAAACACTGTCCTTTTTTCCTGTTTAGAACAACATAATATGTAATATCATAAATGATTGTTGTTGTTGTTAGGCACTGTCCGAGTCAGTATCCAACTCATAGTGACTCTATATACAACAGGCGAAACACTATTGTCAGTGCTTCTCTGCTGTTCATAGGTTTTTCAATGGCTGATTATCCTGTTTGGGGAGTGGATTGCTTGGTCCTTCTCCAAAGCCTACAGATAAGATGATTAAAAAGGTAAAACTTAGGTACAAATAATATTTAGAGTTTATAACAAGAGTTCAATATTCTGTGATGTTCTCCGAAAATCTTTTCTCATAAGTGGCAATATTTTTCCTCTTGTGTTGCTGTTATCCTGACCATGGGTGATTGGATCAAAGTCCAAAGTAAACTGAAATAAAGTGTATCTTCTGAACATGAAACTCATGGAGATTGAGATGGATACCAGAGAAGCAGCAAAGTAGAGAGACACAGAAAAGGGGCATAGTAAATAAAATCCGTGACATAAAAGATACTGAAAACAGAGAAATGTTACAGTGAGAAATTGTAGACATAGGAATGTGCATCAGGTGAAGAGAGAACTAGAGAGGAACACAATTACAAAGGGTTTCTAAAGAAGAATAGATGTTAATAAAATGCCAAAATAAATGAAAGTTATTTGACAATATGCAAAGCATAACGTGATAACAAGGGGCATGGCAGAGGAGGAGATGAGGACAAAGTTATTAAGGAAACTAATGATCATGAAGAAAGATAAACCAATTGACTGAGAAGTAGCATTCTGAAAATCAGCCAGTTTTTTTTTAAAGCAGAATTCTATGATGTCAGAGGCTATTATACACTGAATTGTATTCTCCTCCCCCAATAAAAATCATATTTTGAAGCCCTTGGCCCTACTATGGCTATATTTAGAGATAGAAAACCTGTAGAATGGTAGCTAAGGTTAAATGAGGTCATGAGGGCATGGGCCTAATCTCATAGGATTAGTGTCCTCATGTGGGAAGAAAGATACACCTGAACCCTTTACCCTGTGCACAGAGGAAGGGCCGAATGAGGACAGGGTGAGAAAGCGGCCACCTGCACACTCAGAGAGAGCTTTCTCCAGAGACTGAATTTGAAAGCACATTGATCATACACTTCTAGTTCCCAAAACTGTGAGAAAATAAATTTCATTATTTAAGCCACCTGGTTTTTGATATTTTGCTATGGCAGCCCTAAACAAACAAATACAGCATCTATGCTGGGCCTCTGTTCAAATTTTAGTATTTGCTTTTTACTCAACAATAAAATTTATTTCTACCTTAAGGTTGTTCTAATAAGAAAAGTGTATGACAGACTTAGGATTCAAAAAGCAACTAAGTGAAATAAAATGGGCCCAATCAAAAGAAAATTATTGATTTATTGTAAACTCACTCCAGAGAGTAAAGCTTTCATTTTTAGTCATGATGATTTCTTCATTGTGGCAGAGATTAATTTCTTTTCTATTAATCCATTAATCCACTGGTGCTAGGTTGAAAAATTGCAAGTGTACTAAAATCAGGCATTTTCACCAAAACAGTTCAGTATAAATAGTTTCAAATTAATTGTGTAATTGCAATTGTATTAGCCTACATGATTCCTACTTCTGCAAGACTAGTAGGTATCTATTTAGTGGAAAGCTTGATTAAGAGACCTATAATGCTAAATGAAGAAATATTAAGCAGAAAATCAGTTTTAAAAACTTATAAATCAATATAATGGTTTCCAAGTTTCTCTTGATACTAGAAAAACATAATGTAAGTATATAATCTCAAGGTGTGATCAAAATTTTAAATTGGTTTCTTTGCCAGAATTAATCCTTAAGAAATAGTCACATTTTCTAGCACTGTTTTCTTGTTTTTTAAACATTATTGATAAATATAGCTGTTAAGATCATTGCCATCTACTGAGGATTTTGTTGTTTACAAATAGGTGTTTAAGTACTTCTATTGGATAAATATAAATCTATCTTAACATATTTTTATTGTCACATTGCAGGTATTTCTCAATCTTTAAGTCTCCTCCCTCCCTAAAATCTGTCTCAACAAGCTGGTATTAAGTGCGAGAATTTACAGTGCATAGGAAAATATTTGGTTTTTATTTCAGAATGATAATTTTTGCCTAGAAAAGAGTACACAAAGTCAGAAGACATCAGAATTACTGAACATAACACTTCACCAAAGAGCATAATAGGAAAATAATTACACAATAAAAGTGGGATATTCACACCCATGTCTTTCATAAATTCAGACTTAGAAGTGCTCTGGTTTGTGACAACAGAGAGGCCTCCAGATTAAATATGTACATGAAGGATATGTCATCATTGTTGTTTGTTGTAAGGTGCCATCGTGTCAGTGTCCAACTCATAGTGCCCTTGCGTACAACAAGCAAAACAGTATTATAACTGCTGCTCTGCTATTCACAGGGTTTTCAATGGCTGATTGTTTTTTGAGAGTGGATGCCTGGGTCCTTCTCCCATACCATCATTACCAAATACTAATTACATCAGACACATTCCATAAGTGTGGAGAGATTGGTTTTTGATGGTACACTCCCATCTTCCCAGAATCCTCCTGAAGAATTTCTAGCAGTAATCCAACAATATTTGCAGTTTCAGAAGATAATTATAGATATCAAGAATGTGTGGCCTGGATGAGATAAAATGGGAGAATATTTATAGGGCTGTGCATAGACTGGAAAAGAACTGACTATATTCATTGCTAGAATACAAGTAAGACAGAGAGAATCAATGGCAGGATACACAGGAGATATTGATTGAAGAAATGTGAGGATGTAAGAAAGAGGAAAGAGGTTCACTCCAAGGTTTCTCACTTGGAAGCATATAATTTTAATTTCTGTATAGCACTTATCCTCCCAAAAGTAGTAGTACTATGAACTCCCACATCCCTTACACACTCATCATGTTTCATGTAAAATAATAGGAAATACAGAAAGAATAATTGTGAAGAGCTTACTTCCACTTTGAAATAAAATTGTCCATTACAGTGGACACATAAGTAGATTAAACAGCAGTAACTGCTTAAATCCCTAATCCCATTCCTCTAATCTACAAATTCCACAAACTTGGCCAGCAGAAAATTTATTGCATAATTGCCCTACTTTAAATTTTTGACAGTTCAGTTGTTCAGCCTCATCCTGGCAGTGTTCCATGTTACACATTGCTTCTTTTACAGCAATGTATGTCAAATCAAAACTTGATATGCTTGGCACAGTGGTACATGTCTGGAATCCCAGCAGTGAGGGAGTGGATGGAGGAGGAACACAAGTTTGAGGCCAGAGGCAGCCTGTGTAACTTTGGGCTGGGGCTGCAGCTCAATAGTAGAACTCTTGCAAAGTATGTGCTGCAGTACCACACACACACATACACAAAGATTATGGTAGGTCCTTACGCACATTATTCACCAGTGCCAGATCTGGCCCTGTGGGACTTCTGGCTCTTCCCCAAGTCAGAATGAGCATGAAAGGTAAACATTTTTAATTGATTCAGGACATCAAGACGGTCATGAGAATGTAACTAAAGACACTCATAAAAGAGGACTTCCACAACGGCTGCAGAAAGTGGCAGGAATGATAGAAGTAAACTGGAAGCCAGGGGGAATATTTTGAAGTGATTTAATAGCAATGTGACTTTTGCTGCAATACGTTTTATGATTTAAATATTTACTAGATGTTTTCAATAACACCTTGTATTTTCAAAAGCTAATTTATAACGGCCTGCAGCTGTAGCCCTGTGACATCCGATCCCGTCAGATCTCAGAAGCTAAGCAGGGTCAGGCCTGGTTAGTACCTGGATGGGAGACCGCCTGGGAACACCAGAAGCTGTAGGCTTGGGAGAAGGACCTGGCAACCCCCTCCCAAAAATTAATCTGCCATTGAAAAACCCTATGAACAACAGAGAAGCACTGACAATAGCGTTTCCCCTGTTGCACAGAGGGTCGCTATGAGTCGGATACCGACTCTATGGCACCTAACAACAACAACAATTTATAACATCATAATCAAATATAAATAAATGTGTCAATTACAAAGAATTCAACTTAAAAGCACAGTGAAAAAAGATACAGATGAGTGTGGAATGCTTACTCTGGTAATTATTTTCATATACGCTCAGTACCTTAATCTTTAAAAGGACATTGCCAAACTAGTATTATTACCCACATTGCATAGATGAGGAAACTGATACTTAAGAAGTTAAATAATAAGACCAAGTTCAGAAATTTATCATTGGGTGGGATAGATAACCATAGGTTTAACAAATAATGCGTAAATGTAACATAATAAAATTAGAAGTGGTTCACACTAAACTTTTAAACTAATTTGCTAAGTAACTTTGGACAAATACTTTCACCTTTCTCAAAATTAAAAGATCCCACTCATGAAATGAAGGACATGGTTCTGTTATATTGATCCATAATGGTTTTCTTTATTTTTCTTTGTAAGAAATACCAAAAATCCTTTAAAATGTAAACTAATCACAATAATATTAAATTCTATGCCATACTTATTTAGAGATAAATACCCTTACTAATTTCTTTTTCTAGTTTGGTTAAGCTGAATCATGTCCTTGTTGTTGTTAGGTGCCGACAAGTCGGTGTCTGACTCATAGCCACCCTATGTACAGCAGACAAAACACTATTGTTGTGCTTCTGTGCTATTTATAGGGTTTTCAATGGCTGATTGTTTTTTGGAAGTAGTTTCTAGGTCCTTCTCCCAAGTCTACAGCACCTAGTGTTCCCAGGCAGTAGCCCATCCAAGTACTAATCAGGCCCAATCCTGCTTAGCTTCCAAGATCTGACAGGATTGACCACCAGAGTGGTACAGCTGGAGGCTATTATGTCGTTAGCAGTCAAATAAAAATAAATAAATAAAAGAAGAAAAAGAAAATAAAAAAAGCCACAAAGGAGTAAATTAAAATCAATCTAAATTTTCTCTATTATCTTCCCTAGAAGTTAAGCACATGAGTTTTCACTTGTGAGTCTGAACTATAAAACATCAAGACATAACTTCAAAAATATTATTTAGTAGTTCATAAAGAAACAATTGTTGATGCAGAACAAAATCAGTATGCAATTGTCACAGGCAGTTACACTTAGACCAGCTTTCTGTCTCTAGATTCTTTGTGAAAGTAAAGGAAGATTATTACCTCAACTTTAATTAAAAAATTGACAGACTGTTAGTGCCACTAAAGGCTGCTAGTGAGTTTCTTCATTGTCCATGCTACCCAATTATCTTACTCATGAATTGGAATATTTTCCTCTTCTCCATCCTAATTAATGTATTCTTTTTTCTGGTCCTATTTTTCTTTTGAAAACCCAGGTGTCTGTCAGCTTGTCTTGCTGTGGGGGCTTTTGTGTTGCTGAGATACTGAAAGCTATGCACAGGTATTTCAGATACCAGCAGGCCACCCATGGAGGACAGGTTTCAGCTGAATTTTCAGACTAAGACAAACTAGGGAGAAGGACACAGCAGCCTATACCCAAAATAATTGACCATTGAAACCCCTAGGAATAGCAGAGAAGCACTGGCAAATATAGTGCCAGAAAATGGGTCCCCCAGCCTGGAAAAAACTACTGGGGAAGAGTTGCCTCCTTAGAGGACAGTGAATGGAGTAAAGCCCTTGGGGCCTCCTTTTGATGATATGGCATGATTCAAAATGAGAAGAAACATAGTGGCTGCAACATTGGGCTCAAAGAAAAAGATAGTGTGCACTATCTGTGTTGGGTAGTGTCCACTCTGTGGTTCATAGGTTCTCTATGAGTTGGATTCTATTCATCGGCACCCAACAACATTTTTTTCAAAACCTTAAAATGTGACTTACCACTTCCCAATAATAAAATTCATAATTTTACATTACTGATGTAAATATTTCCCTGTTTTCCTGAGGTGGTGATGCTAGTGGCGGTGGTGGTGGTGGTGTGTGTGTGTATCCTTTATTTTATTTTGAAACAAGACAATTTCTAGAAAATGAACTATCATCCTTAAGAGAAGATTTTGTCATAGGTAGCACGTTTGTAGGGAAAGTGTTCAAGCTACGCATAAAACGAATCTTACATTCTGTATTATGCTGCGTCCATTCTGTGTTCTTTGTCCTTTCTCATGACCTGAAGATTATACTACTCTCACCTTTAATATGATGTGTGTGTTTTCCTCTAGAAGCTTTAGATATTAAGGTACTCTAGAGGATTGTCCTTTATTCTGAAGTATAGTTTTTTAAAAACTTGTTTCTTGATTAATATTTCACTGACATCTCTAACCTATACCACATATTGGCAGGGCAATAATAACTGATGTTGTAGTGGTGAAACATGGAAGTAATTTATAAACCATCAAATAAAATGGATTGATATTTCTACAGAAACACTATAGGTCTAATATATTATATATAATCATATATAATTTAAATAAAAATGATTAATTGCCTCTTTGCAAATTATAAAACATTTATTAATACTTTCAAGATATGGGATTGATTTTTAAGGTGAATTTGCAGAATAAAAGTTTAAATTCATTCTATTCCCTTTAATACACAGACCTAAAATATTTTCACTGCAATTCAAAATTGTTGTTGTTGGTGTTAGGTGCCATCGAGTAGGTATCCAACTCATAGCGACCCTACATACAATAGGAGAAACACTATTGTCAGTGCTTCTCTGCTGTTTATAGGGTTTTCAATGGCAGGTTGATTTTTGGGAGTGGGTTTCCAGGTCCTTCTCCCAAGCCTGCAGCACCTGGTATTCCAAGGCGGTGTCCCATCCAAGTACTAACAATGCCCAACCCTGCTTAGCTTCCGAGATCTGATGGGATTGGATGCCACAGGGCCATGGCTGCAGGCCTGAAGTTTAAAATATATTCATGAAAATCACTCAGAACATGAGGAAAAAACACACTCATGGATAAAAAGGAAATGGATTATTTTAAACCAGAAAGGTTTTCTTGTATTCCCCTTTATTTTAACTTATCTGAATTGCATGAATGGTCTTCATGGATGGAAAACAATTGAGCTGGTTGCTAGCCAAATGAAATTGAAAGATTGAAAATTAGAAAAGACTTGAACAAACATCCTAGATGATCTCCCTGTGACCATAGTAACATTTATCACCATTTCTTTTCCAGTTCTTGGTTCCATTTAACTGTAAATTACTGAATAAACAGAAGATCGAGTTCAGTGTGTTAACATTTTCCCATTTTGGAACTAGTTTTTTTAAACATTTTAAAAAATGTGCACATCTGGTATTTTTCTTCATTTGCAACTGATTAAAACCTGCTCAAGCTGTAATGAACATATATGTCAGTTACTTTAAGTTTTGTTAAATTACTATCAATGATGATGGAATATAAAGAATATGTACTAAGAGGAGTTTGCCTATAAAAAGGATTACACACCTTAGATCTGCATAATTTCTATTCATGGAATTAAATATTGCCATTACCTTGTACCTTTTTTATACTTAGCCCAATCACCCAATGCTATTAATGGAGAAATAAAGGCATCTTCAAAGATGCCTATAACTTATTTCTATGAAGTCAGTATTCTTAACATTTAAGATTATACTTAACCTGAAATATAGACATCAATTTAATGTTCTTATTTACATTGGTTAAACAGGATATGCAGAGCATAACAACTAGTGTTGCTATGGTAACCAATTTTTGCTTCAACAAAAGCAGATGAATAAAAATTACATAGAAAAAATTCTTTCTCCTAATATGAGGATGGACAATACTCTTCTCTGCCGACCTCAACAGGGGAAGAATTTCAACAATAGCTAAGAAGATTATCATCACCAGGAAGAAGAAAGAGACAGAAATGGTCCATGCTTCACTGATTTTGAAAGCTTCACATGTGGCATCCTTACTAAAGGAATTTCAGCTTCCTAAACCAAGGGATATGGGAGAAGGACATGACAGTTCACTCCTGAGGCAATCCCAAACAATCAGCCATTGAACACCCTGTGAGGGTTGCTGTGAGTCAGATCTGACTTGATGGTACCTAACAACAACAAACCAAGGGATGCTATAAACCAGGGCAAAACATCAAAAAAAAAAAAAAAAGAGAGAGAGAGAGAGAGAGAGAGAGAGAGAGAGAGAGAACAGGAAATTAGTACATTTACTAAACATTTGGGCTGGGTTTTAGACCAGTTGGTAGTGTGTTTGCTCTGTACACTCTAAGGCCCTGGGTTCAATCCCTAGCACCACAAAAAAGGCAGAAGGGCCTGGCAGTCGATTCCCAAAACAATCCTGAAGCAATCAGCAATTGAAAATCCTATGAATAACAGAGAAGTGCTGACGTAGTACTGGGTATGGCACAGTTTTGGGGAGTGTTTCATTCTCTTGTACGTAGGGTCACTATGAGGCAGACCTGAGTTGACGGCACCTAACAACAACAATAAAGATACATTTGAAGAAAGTATATAGAAGACCAAATCAAGCAAAGAGGTAAAGAAACTTAAGTCCTTAATAAAATGGACTCCTATCCTTTATCAGTAAACTAAAAAGTTCTGACAGGTTCAAAAAAGAAAAATAAAAATCTGAGACAATCTATGTATGAATATAGAACATTGATAGCAATTATTTGGTTTTTCCCTTTCTGTAACTCCTGAGAACTGTGGTTTAAGTCAAAATTTAATCTTAGTTAAAAAAGAACACAACATTGGGTATGAAATATATTTTAACTTCTATATAAAAAATAGCTATTCTACACAGTCTCATTTTAATTTGCAATATGCGTTATTTGTCCATTTATGGGAGAAGAATAGAGTTAACCACCATTCCATTTGAATCAAGTGATTTAGGCTATTGCTTCTCACTGGTCCTTGAACCAAGAACATCTACATCATATAGAAGCTTGTTAGAAGTGAAGAAGCTCAGACCCCACAATGCTTAAATCAGAATCCTTAAATTGATAAGATATCCTGGTGATTACACTAATTTTAAAGTTTGAGAAACATTGATAGTGGTCTCAAACATCTCACAGTGAAATAACCTGGGGTACTTTATTTATAGACAGCAATTCCCAGACTTCTCAAACAAAAGAGTTTGATTCAGTTGGTGTGCAGTCAAGTCTATTGTTGTTGTCATTAGGTGCTGTGGAGTCAAGTCCCACTCATAGCTACCCTACGTACAGCAGAATGAAACACTTCCTGATTCTGTGTCAGGCACACAATCTTATTTATGTTTAAGCCCATTGTTGTAGACACTGTGTCAATCCATCTAGTTGTGAGTTTTCCTTTTTTGTTGACCTGCCACTGTCCAAAACATGATGTCCTTCTTCAGGAATTGGTCTCTCCTGACTACCTGTCCAAAATATATAAGGCACAGTCTAGCCATCTTTGCTTCCAAGGAGCACTCTGCTTGCACCACTTCTAGGACAGATCTGTTGGTTCTTTTTGAAGTCCATGGTATATTCAATAATCCATCTCCATCACCATAATTCAAAAGTATCAATTCTCCTCTCTCCCTTGTTCAATGTCCAGCTTTCACAAGCATATGATGTGACTGAAAATACCATGGTGTGAGTCAGGCGCACCTTCATCTTCAGTGTGACATCTATACTTTTCAATACTTTAAAGAGATCATTTGCCATAGCTTTTCCCAAAGCAATGTGTCTTTTGATTTCTTGACTGCTGATTCCACAGGTGTTGATCGTAGAGCCAAGTAAAGCAAAATCATGGGCTTCAGTCTTTCCTCCATTTATTGTGAAGTTACATACTGACTCAGTTGTAAAGATTTTTGTTTTGTTGATGTTGAGTCGCAAACCACACTGAAAGCTGTTCTTTGATCTTCACCAGTAAATGTTTCAACTCTTCTTCATTTTCAGCAAGCAGAGTTGTGTCATCTGCATAATGCAGGCTGTTAATGAGTCTTCCTTCAATCCTGATGCCATGTTCTTAAATATTTTAAAATAAAAATGATTTTTACCATATCCACTTATATTGAATTTATATTCTATATGCTCATTAGTCAAGAAAGTAACATCAATAATGTTAGAAGATGGTTTGTAATTTATCATTAAACTACTTTGTTTCTAAAATCTGTAAAACACAAAAGGATTTAAAATTATTTTATCCTGTAAAGTATTGTTTTCTTCCCAAGGATTCTATATTTAACTTCTGTTTAAGAAAGGCTTTTCTAAAATGCAATAGTTTGGGGTTCAAATGGTATATTTGCAGAAAGAAGTTTACTTTTCACCTCAAATACAGAGAAACGGTGTAGAATTGGAAAGCTTGAGTCAAATTCAAGACTAATTGAACATTTGCTACACAGAATATCATTCTGCTGGGCAGGTTGATGCATTAATACCAATAAACTTATCAAACATAGTGGCAGGATATAGGCATTGTACTGAAAGAAATGAGCATGCATATAATTAAATACAAAATTCGTATAGATTTCATTTATTTATTGAATATGTGCAAAATACATCTACTATTTTGCATAGATGAAAGATGTAAGGATTAATATGTATGAATATGCCAAGTTTTAAACTGTGGGACAAGAGAGACCTGAGTCAGCTTTGAAAGCTCTTAAAGCCTATGTTATATCAGCATAAGATTTAGATAAGTAGAACATTGATTAAAGTTATCCAAAATAAGAATTTTGGCAGGCTATTTTATACAAACATAAAATTTGGGGATTCTTGAGGAAGGTCCAGATGTGACTAGGATCTAAAGATTCTAATACAAATACAAAACTATATATCCTAAAATAAGGTAGAATATATATTACGTAGCATATTTAGCTATCCATAGAATATATTCATATATTAATTATATTTTATAATTACCATTTTCACTAAAGAATATAATTAACATCTTCAGTTAAGATGATTTCAGCCCAAACATTATGTTAAAAAAGGATACACCACAAAACAATAAGAACAATAAATGAGCTGAAAAATCTGTTCAATTGTATATTTTTCCCATCAGTAAAATAGTTTTTTATAGGATTATAATAGGTGATTTACACTGAAAGGAATACTGTGCCAGAATTTAGTGTTTCAACATCTGAAATTCATGTGGTTTTCCCAAACATATGAGGTGTGAACAGAAGATACAGTGAATATTTAAGTTAAAAATAATTATTAAAATAAAAAATACATGGCCATTAATCCCCCTCAAAATGTTTCCCCTGGCTTCCCATAAATCTCTTCCATCATTCTTTTTATTTTTTTTTTCTGTGTAGTACTTGAGGGGTGAACCCAGGTCCTCCCACATACTATCCAAGTGCTCTACCACTATCTACCACTAGGCTTCACTTCCAGCCCATTTTTCAATGTTTTCTATCTTGAGACAGAGTCTCCCTAACTTATACAGAGTACCTCTGGCCCCAAACCTGTGATCCTCCTGCCTCTGCCTCCCATGTTGCTAGGATTAACTGGTGTGAGCCACCATGCATGGCTTCTCCTATTATACTTGCTACGTTCTAAAACAGTCCTGGAAGTTCTCTTTTGCAACTGTCTTTAGTTGATCTGTTTTGGTTGCCTCTATGTCTTGAATTGATTCAAAAACTTTAACTTTCATGGTCATTTTGACTTTGAGGAAGAGCCAAAAGTCATATAGTGTCAGATCCAGTGAATAAGGTGGCTGAGGACCCACCAGAATGTTTTCATTTGACTGAAACTGCTGTACCAGAAGCAATGTGTGAAATGAAGCATTGTCATGATGGAGGATGAAAACTTTTGCTCAGTGCTCAGGCAGTTCTTCTCTCAGCTGTAGCTTACACTCTGTTCACTGCACCAAAATTGAAACTTGTCACACGCTGTTACTAAGGTTCCATGCCCCCCTCCATGTATTAAAGATCTCTACCTTCTATTGGTTGGCGTCGGCAGCAGCATTTACTATATTTTTTAAAATCACACCTCATGTAAGCAACTATTATGCTTAATTCCTTTCAGGAAGTATTTTAAGGTTCTTTAAACACATAGAACTTTCCCTGGGACAATATTTTTAGGTTGTTCTCAATCATATATGCTTAAAAGAAAATGCAAGTCCTGGACACAATAGAAGAACAGGAAATGTTCTGGGAAAACATCTTGACTCACTTTATTCATTTATTCAATCAATATTGAATAAACAGAATACTGAATATTCTTGAATACTATACTATTGAAGATAACATTTT
>VMDO01014753.1:32500-53492 GCA_007922755.1 Pedetes capensis | reverse complement strand
AAAAAAAAAAAAAAAAAAAAAAAAAAAAAAAAAAAAAAAAAAAAAAAAAAAAAAATTGGGCTGAGGGTGCAGCTCAGTGGTCCAGCACTTGCAGAGCATACAAATGCGAGGCCCTGGGTTCAACGCCCACAAAAAAAAAGATGAGCAGACAACATGAGAAAATTGTTGTTGTTGTTGGGTGCCGTGGAGTTGGTATGCGACTCATAGAGACCCTCATAGGGTTTTCAATGGCTGACTGTTTCGGGATCGCCTTGGGAGTGGATTGCCAGGTCCTTCTCCCATTTTTGCGGTGCTGGGAATTGAACTCTGGACCGCAGAGACTGCAACACAAGCCTCTACCAATGGAGCTAAATCCCAGCTCATGAGAAAATTAAGTGAGCTATAAATGAAACAACTGCATGTTTGCAAAGCTATTTACCTTAAAATTTCTTTATGCAACTCTGAGTAAATTGTCTGTATGACCTACAATGAAGTAGAAAGAAAGTCCAAGGAAGAAGCTGTTACAATTCATCCCTCTGATGCTTTCCTGTTTTATGGGAGCAATCTAAGAACAAATGGATGAGCCAGAACTCTTACTATAAGACCAAATAGAATCCTTGGCACTAAACTTTCCTTGATCCGTTTCTGCCTGGAGATCTTTACTGGACTCCTAAATATTCACATCCTATGTTTATACTGCCTGCAGCTGTAGCCCTGTGGCATCCGATCCCGTCAGATCTCGGAAGCTAAGCAGGGTGAGGCCTGGTTAGTACCTGGATGGGAGACCGCATGGGAACACCAGAAGCTGTAGGCTTGGGAGAAGGACCTGGCAACCCCCTCCCAAAAATCAATCTGCCATTGAAAACCCTATGCACAGCAGAGAAGCACTGACAATCGTGTTTCCCCTGTTGTACAGAGGGTCACTATGAGTCGGATAGTGACTCGATGGCACCCAACAACAACAACAATGTTTATACTGTGACTAGAGTTTCTTCTCGGGCTGTTGTGTAGAGGTTTTTATAGTCACTTCTCTCTGGCCTGGACTTTTTGGGCTAGCTTTAGTAGTTAGGGAGTACCTGCATGTTGGCCCAGTATAGTTTAAGAGCAGTTATTTCTTTCTTTTTTTTTTTTCATCTAGACACTGCTTACCTACATGACTATTGGCCAGGCCATATTTTGTTGTTGTTGTTGTTGTTGTTTATTTCTTTTTTTTTCTTTTCTTTTAAGTGGATTTAAATAAATGAAATTAGCATGGTCTAACTAAAGCTCAGGTTACCTAATTGGTTACCTGGTGACTGTCTTGCCCCAGTGGCTCCCTATTTCCATGCCTGGGTTTCCTGGTCCTGCCTGAAGTTTACTGTTAGTTAGATGCTATGGAGTAGGTATCCGACTCATAGCGACCCTCATTGGGTTTTCAATGGCTGAGTGCTTCGGGATTGCCTTGGGAGTGGATTGTCAGGCCCTTCTCCCATATCAATATGGAATAAAAATAGTAATAATGATATTTAAACCGTTTCCCAAAAGAAAATATAGGATTGAAGTGAGAATAAAGAAGAACAATGAAAGGTTGGACAAGAAAGTGCAAATAATTTGTTTATAAATTATGAGGAAGAGAAAGAAATTTATCACCACAATCTACTATTCTAAATACCTAATATATATTAATATATATGTATAGTTCATTCTAAATAATGTAATACAGGAAAAGTAAATTATAACTTTAAATGGGAGATATAACTGGCAAAATTAATAAGGACTATAATAATAGTTTAAGTGATTATATGACCAGGTGTTTCTTGTGATGTTGATTAAAAAAACTTAGAGTGTTTTTGGACAAGCTAAGATATTTATTTCAGAAAACATAATATTTAAACTGGGGCTTTTTCTTTTAAAAATAAGTTAATATTTAAAGCAACCTGGAAATCTCTCAAATATGTTCATCTGTACAAATCCATAAACTGTGTTCCATGGGAACTGTATTTCCTGTTGCATTCATCCATTTTGTGCTGCAGTAAGAGAGTACCTAGGATTGGGCAATTTTTAAAGGATAACGACCTACTTATTACAATTCTGATAGCTGCGAAGTCCAAAGCCAAGGATCCAGCATCTGGTGAAAGCCTTCATACTGCATTGTCCCTTGACAATGGAAGGGCATGGAAGATAATGAAAGACCATGAAAGGGCCAAACTTGTCCTGTCATAAGAAAACCAGACATAATAAATGTATTAATCCATTCATGAGGATGGAAATTGTATGCTATAATACCATCTAAACATTCTGCCTTCCAAAAACTCCACAACTGAGTATCAAGTTTACAACACATGAACTTTGGAGGACACATTCAAACCACAGCACTGCACTAGTCTTTTTTTCTCACAAGAAAATGCACAATGAGAGAGCCATAAAGAATTGTGTTAACTGTACATGTACTGTGATATAAATGCCCTTTCACTGAAGAGTAGAATGGCTGGTTTTTAGGGTCCAGAGCTCAATTCCATGCCACTAATGCCCACATGCCCAGTACCATGTGCAGTTTAAACATTCTAAATAGTTTTCCAGACATATATCCTACCTTCAGCCATACCTCCTTTTCTCTAAAAGGCTTAGGTTTGTGACTTAGTATTTACTTCTAAACTTTCTTATTCTTGGCCCCAGTTGACGTTGGGCATTCATTTTCTACCTACATCCTTTGTGCTAGTTGCTTAACTTAGAGCTGCCTCAGCATGTCTGAGTTAATTGACTAGGAAAGACTGATAACATAGCATTACTTTTCTGAAAAGGGAATTTCCATTATTACATAGAGTGATGTTTTCTCCCTTCTTCTTCCTTCCCTACTCCTCTGTCCCATATTTGTATAGCATTTTGATGGTAGTATTGTTTTACAGGAACTTTACCAATTGCTACACACAGACCATGTCTGCAGTGTTACCACTGTGGCATGCGATCCCATCAGATCTCAGAAGACAAGCAGTGTAGGGCCTAGTTAGTACTTGGATGGGAGACTGCCTGGGAACAGCAGGTGCTGTGAGCTTGGGAGAAGGACCTGGCAACCCACTCCCAAAAAACAATCAGCCATTGAAAACTGTATGAATAGCAGAGAAGCACTGATAATAGTGTTTCAACTATTGTACATAGGGTTGATATGAGTCAGGCATTGACTTGAGGGCACCTAACAACAACAACAAGAACATACAAACCATATATACCTGGCCTAAACCGTGGGACAATGAGAATTCAGTGTATTGAGTGTACCCACTAAACTCTGTGCTTATAAGTCTACCTTCTCCAAAATACATCTTGCTATGAAGCTGCACTATAAGGTACCACCTAGTGTGTGCCTTTGACCCTGTATGACAATCTGAAACACTGAAACATTTAAAGCTGGAAAAGAAAGATACTCATGACAGTCCAGACAGAAAATCAACGAGGACTTTGCAATAAAGAAAACCTTTGTGTCCTTTGCATCCATAAATAAAATGCTCTTTAATGGCAAGATGACTTGGAAATGCAATTTAATGCATAAAATTAAGTGACCAAAATATATGTGTTGGATTGATTTTAACATTTATACTACTTTATCGCTCCCATTCTTTTTCTACCTCTCTGGTTTTACTTTTTTCAATGTGCAATGTTCAATGCTATAAATATGCAGCTTTCTGTAGAATTCTTTGATCTTTTTGAGGAAAGAGGCTGTTGAAATGTGATGAATAATTAGCAAAAAACTTGACAGCAATCAGTCAATTAATCAGCAAGTATATGCCAAGGAAATTATAGTATGATAACCATCAAATAGGTTAAAGAAATATAATCTCTGCCTGCAAGCCTTCAGGAGGCTCCAACCAAGTGTAAAGATAAGACATAGATATTTCAAATAGGTAGCATGTGTTTGAATATTTATTCAATCAATAGCAATACAAGTGTATGGCTAGGGTATATAATGCAGTAATATTAAATTGAGAATTAATTAAAATGTTTTAATTGTTAAGATTGCAGTAAATACTTAGTTGGTAATCCATAATACTGGTGCTGTGAGTTCTGAACTATTATTAAAAATCTATATATTTTGCATATTAAGTATTTTTTTAATAATCTGTCATAGTTTATATTGAATTATGAGAGGAGTCTAATACTGGTTCCAAAATGTGTTGTGTGCATTCTAGTTTTAGGAGTAGAATTTTTTTATAATCACAAAGCTCAGTGAATTTAATTAAATCTCAACTGCCTCAAAGCAATTCTTTTTATTGTACTAAATTCCACTTATCATTCGGATGGCAAAAAACATATAAAATGCTACTGTCTTTTGAAACAAGAAATTTACATACAGGCAATAAGTAAAAAGGTCTATAGAATGGCCCAGAAATGCCATTTAAGCTTTCTGACAGATGTTTAAAATCAACTTCAATCTGTTTATGGTGAATTATATGGCTGCATCAGAAAACCTATGTTATTCAAAGACCCAAGATGATAGAAGTCATCTCAATGTGTATTTTCCAAACAACAAAGTAGACTGTGAATTCCAAGGTGAAGGAAGCTCCAAGAAAACAAAGTTCAAGCTATACTAACATAGTTTCTCTCTGTTCATATTCATGCCTTTCTCATTCTCCTTCTCCCAAGTATGTCAATTTTCTTTCTTTTTTTATTTTTATTTTTTGGCAGTACTGGGGGTTGAACCCAGGGCCTTGTACTTGCATGCTCTGGGCCACTGAGCTGCACCCTCAACCCATTTTTTTACTTTTGGAGACAGGGTCTCACTAAGTTTCACAGACTGCCTCTGGTCTCCAACTTGCAATCCTCTTGCCTCCACCTCCCCAGTCACTGGAATTACAGGTATGCGCCACTGTGCCCAGCTAGTGTGTCAATTTTCTAACTACCTATCTCTCTTCCTATTTATGTATTTTTGCTTCCACTTTCCCTCTATGCTTTCTGTCTTTGTAGAAAATACGGCATTCCTGTGGGAAAATCAGCAGATTTACAAGGGAATATACAATTGTGTGGATTGAAATAAATGGCCATATTCAACCATTTCTATAGTATTTCCATGATGCATTTCTCTGTTTAGAATATAAAAACACAGATAGAACAAAGTAGTAGAATATAACAAAACTAGATTAATTTCCACAGAGTGATAGTGTTTTAGTTTTACCCAATCTGAATAACATAATGCATGCTTTTTAATACTATCAATGATTGCAGAATTTTATATTTAATACCCAATTACCATAAAGGAAAATATAAAAAGGTTTTATTTAACAAAAACTCTCTTACCTAGCAGGGGAAATAGTTTGATGATAAACTTGCATATATATATATATATATATATATATATATATATATATATATATATATATGCCCTGAGGAAAACAGACGAAACAGTACTGTTAGTGCTTCTCTGATATCCATAGAGTTTTCAATGGTGATTGTTTTTTGGGAGTGGGTTGCCTGGTCCTTCTCCCAAGCCTACAGCACGTGGTGTTCCCAGTTGTTCTCCCATCCAAGTACGAATCAGGCCGTACCCAGATTAGATTCCGAGATCTGAACAGATCAGATGCCACAGGGCTATGGCTGCATGTTGGGAACCGTATGTTCCAAGGCTATGACAAGCCTCCCTGATGGATCCCAGGGATAAGGCTGAGAAGGCAGTGTACCAGATACACAGGATGCAGGCATTCTTGATAGTTACAATAGGAGCTTATCTTGGCCTTGTGGTGAAGCACAAGATTTTCTCATGACCTCCTTGCATTAACCAGTAACTCTCCGCTTGGCCCTGCTCACAGTAGACTTTCCCCAGCAACAGTGTAACCAATAGTAGTAAGACAAGGCTCCTTGTAAGCAGATAGACCCAGCCCTCTCGTTTTGCTCTATAAAACCTCCTGTATGACATTCAATAAACGGACTTGATCAGCGATTGCAGACTTGTCCCCTTGTCTCCTTTCTCTCACTCACCCCTCCCCCACAGGGACCTTTCGTTTTGGGCCGCGGGCCGGCTCAGCTGCAGGCAGTAATAGGAATATGTGTGAATAAATATACACTTGTACATCTATATATACACGCCTGCACCCATACCACTGTGGTGTTCAATCCTGTCAGAGCTCAGAAGCTAAACATAGTCTAGCCTGATTTGTACTTGGATGGGAGATCACCTGCGAACACCAGGCTCTGTAGACTTCGGAAACGGACCCACTCCCAAAAATCAATCTGCTATTAAAAACCCTATGAACAGCAGAGAAGCATTGACAATAGTGTTTCGCCTGTTGTACATAGGGTCACTATGAGTTGGATACCAACTCAATGGCACCTAACAACAGCAACGTTCCTATTACCAAATTGAAATCAAACTATTTTGAGATTTTTATTTAGCTTACTATCTTTTTCATATGGGCTGGGATTTGGCTCAGTTGGTAGAGCGCTGTGCTGCAGTCTCTGAGGTCCTGAGTTCAATTCCCAGCACCAAAAAATGGGAGAAGGGCCTGGCAATCCACTCCCAAGGCAATCCCGAAACAGCCATTGAAAACCCTATGAGGGTGGCTACGAGTCGGATACTGATTCCACGGCACCTAACAACAACAACAACAACAACCTTTTTCATGTACTCTTTTCACTGTATTTCCTCAATCTGTACTACATTCACATCCATTATACTCATTTGCATCTTTTCTCATTTTCACAAAATCTAATGGATTTCTTAAAACAGTCTCCTTCAGAATCCAATTTTCCTGAACACTTAATGCTTTTATTTATCACTTCAATTATGGATTTTAATTCTGCTATTGCTATTTTAGCTTTTTTGCAACAGTTCAATGTCTCCCCCATTTTATTTTCATTTCTGCTGTTCTTTATATTTTCATCCATTTTCCTTTTATCATATACTGTTCTCCCCATAAGATTTTTAGTTTTCAATTCTCTGAGACTATGTGATTTTGCACAATATTGATACATTTTCTACAATTTCCTTTTGTTTTATACAGTAAATAATTTATGGCAGTGTGCTCTTTTTGGAACCTAAGGGGATCTCTCTCTCTCTCTCTCTCTCTCTCTCTCTCTCTCTCTCTCTCCCCCTCCCTCATTCACTCTCTCTCTCTTTCCTGTGTGTGTGTGTGTGTGTGTGTGTGTGTGTGTGTGTGTGTGTCTTCCTATAGGTGATTTTTTTTGATATTTTAGCTTTTCTTATTACCAGAGGAGATTACTACCACTAAAAATGCATTTCCTCTCTTTTAGCTTTTGTGCTTTAGTAGAGTAAGAAAGAAAACCTCCTTAATAGGATTTTGGGATTTTTTCTGATTTGATCATTCTTCCTTTATGATATTTCATAATCTCCTTCCATTTTATTCTTTGTTCCATAACCATAATAAACTACACTCCCTAGCCAATGTCAAGGCCATTACAAGAAGGGGAAAGAAAATAAAGACAGTCAATGAGACATTTCTTTCCAAATTAGTGGGCTTTAAGAATTTTTCCAGGAATTTTATGTTATTGGCTATTGGTTTACACAAGCACTTAGCATAAGTTTGAGTACTCTTAAAACCTTATCATACAAATAATCACTTAGACCTATTCTAAAGTATATTGTTTTCTTTTTTAAATAAATTTTTCTTAATTGATAACATATGAGTTACTTTTTAAATAGAAAATCTAGTGAGAAGATGCAAAAGTCTCTGTCATGTCATAGGCTGTTAAACAATATTTTTTTTGCCTAAAAACACTTTTACAATTTTATAACTATATCAATTAGGTAGGAGTCATTCAAGTTGAAGTTTATAAAACTGTACACTTTATGAAGAAAAATAATTAAGAATTATACAGGTTTATTATAGAAAAATCATAGATATTCGTGTTTTATATGTGTGTATATAGTATGCATATTTTAGAAATATCAGTTTTGTTTATTTTTGAGTGCTATGTTTTGTGTGAAATTATTC
This sequence comes from Pedetes capensis, assembly GCA_007922755.1. Classification (NCBI taxonomy): domain Eukaryota; kingdom Metazoa; phylum Chordata; class Mammalia; order Rodentia; family Pedetidae; genus Pedetes; species Pedetes capensis. The sequence continues at coordinate 45,597 of VMDO01014753.1, read as the reverse complement.
TGTTTCAATAAAGCAATTTGAATGAGGAATTTAAAGTCTTTTCTACATATGTGTACAAGAAGAGTAGAATTTTGCTTTAGTTTTAGCTGATATGAGGAAATCAACTAAATAGTTCATGAAGCTTAGGTATCAGAGCCAATGAGACCTATGTCAGTATCTTAGTTTTTCCATGAATTAAGTAATTGATTTTCATCTCTCTTAGCTACTTCTCTGCAAAAATATATAAAACATTTCTAGAAAGATGAAGTAAGATATTCTACATGTATTATCATCCCTTTCTAACTCCCTTCATCATAAATGTAAATATCACAGTATCTCCAGTGTAGCAAAATGAATTATTTTTTCTGAATACAGCATCTCAGGGACTATTGCTACTGATCTGTTTCATGAGGATTTTCACATAGGGATAACAAATAAGCAATAAAACAACATAAAGACAAGGATGTATATTCTTTGAGAGAACATTCTACCCCATACATGTTGTGTCCAAACCTTTGATAACATGGAATGGAAGAGTTATAATTTTTCTTCTCAACCAATCAATATATCTTGGCAATTAGTTATCAATACTATATGAACACTTTTCTGAACATTGCAAAAAATTTCAAATATGATGTTCTCAAAAGTCTAACTTCATTACTATATCTACCCAACAAATAGAGTGCCTGCTGTGTTTAAAAATTATGTCAATCTCTATACTCAATGTTAGAAACAAATAGACATTACAGTTTAATCTTTATTCAAAATGGATTAACATAGAGTTAACATAAATTTACATTTGAATAACAGAATATGACTTTTTAAGGTAAAAGATTAAACAAAATTATTGAAGTAATAAACTGCTTCAGCTAAATTGCAACTTTGCCATTTTCTTATGGGAGTGGAACTCAGAGTAATGCAATTTTGTAGAAATGATGCATTAAAGAGAAATAGAGTAAAGGAACTGGAGAGTTCATACAGAAGAATAGAAGAGAGACTACAGAATGATCACTTCTAGTGTGATTCCACAGAATTCCTTTGTGTTGAAATCTTGTGCAAGGTGATTGAGCCAACCTTCAAATATCTCAAAGTAAATCCATTGATACCATCTTTACTAACCTCACTGAGCTGTTCTAAAAGTTAACTTAAATATGTTAGTCTTGATGGCACAGGCCTGTAATCCCAGGAACTTGGGAGTCTGAGGCAGGAGTATCACAAGTTTCAGGTCAGAGGCAGCCTGAATAACTTATTGAGACCCTGTGTTAAGATAAAAAATAAAATAGGGTTTGTGGGCAGATCATTGGTAGAGCATTTCCTAAGTATGTATGAGGCTCTGCATTCTACCCTGTAATACAAAAAAAAAAAAAAAAGAAAGAAAGAAAAAAGAAGTTAAATTGAATAATGCTTTGGAAGCATTTCTTAGCATGTAAAGATGCCACAAAAATAGCATTGTTAAAATGACAAAGCAACGCATCAATAACCTAAGGATAAAATATTTTTCAATCTGTATTTCTTTAGAGAATTTTATTTCTGATATGAATATTTGCAGTGAATGTCCACAAACTGACAATGAAAATTGCACTGAGTAGGTATTAAACATGATGAACAAAGACTTTATTCAAGATTGTTGCAGTAGGGGTCAAGATTATTGCAATAGAAGAGAGACATTGAATATAATTTCCCTGAAAATAGAGATGGGAAGATTTTTAAACAAAGGAGCAAGCTAAAAGAAAAGTATTGAAAGATTTTAATGAGGAGGTTGTCCAATGTGATTAGGCCATGTGCGTTTGGTAATTGGTGCTCACAGAAGAAGTTACGTTCCTACCTTCTGATAGAGACTGAGAGACAGAAGCACTAGCTTTCTTAATGATTGCATTTCAAAGGGATGACTCCTAGGTCCTTGAAAACGACATTCCTGGGTTACAGAAAATTTACATCTCAAAGAAACAGAGAAAGAACAAGTCTTTACATCTCAAAGGAGCAGAGAAACAAATGTACATTTTCTAAAGTAAATGTTCTCAGAAAAAAGGACTCTAAGAGCCTGAAGTTGGAAAGAAGGCTTTTTTGGCCAAGTTGAGAGGAGAGTTAAATTTGCCCTGGTGAAGAGGGTGAAAAAGACATTTTATTTTTTGTTTGGTTATTTGTTTAATTAGGCTGGAGAAAATGCCCTGAAAAGACTAAGTGCCTAAATGAAGGTATCTCCATAAATGGTTTTGTTTAGATGAGTTAGGCTTTACTTTTTTAATTAAAAAAGAATTGTTGACAAATTCTGATACTTAAATGATTAGCAAAAAAGAAAAAAAACCCTGCAATATTGCAATAAAGAAGCTTCTCCATATTCTAGACCCTGCCCAATTTCCATAGACTATGATGAATTTTTACCTGTCCCACAAAATCTTTACATGCTTTTAGAGGGTACTTCCTATGGTACATATTCTAAATTACAGAAATTTGTGAAACTATATACAAAAGTTAATGACTATACCCCCCAAAGAAGTTTTTAAATTTTGTTTGCTACCTTTTTTTAAAAGTATTTCAGCAGTTATAGCCAATGTCATATAGGATTTCTTTTCAGTCACTTTAGCTCTCCTGATTCCTTTTATTATTGATGTGTGTACCACTTTTCAAAAACAGCAAAGTCATTTTTAAACTAGGAAGGACTGTTACAAGCAATATCTTCCTCAATCATAACAATTTGATGTGGACTTATTCTCTGTGCAGATCTAAAGAGGAAAGTAAATTGGAAGTTTTCAATTGGTGATACAACAACATTGCCACTACCCTGGAAATCCCTTTTCCAAGGCAAGCAGGAGAGTTAGGTACCCACACCAATTCTGCTTAGGCATTCATTTTAGACTTATTCATTCTCAAAGGAGAATTGGCTATGAAAGGTTATGCTACCATCTGCAAAGTTGACAATACTTCCTATAGTGTTAACCGAAGTATAAATTTGACAGAAAATAACATGAGCTATAGATGATTTACATTGCCTTTTGTTTTGTTTTTGTGTTGTCTAGTCATTTCAAATATAATTTAACTCATTGGAAAAACATAATGCATCCTAGTACTTACACAGAAATGTAGATAGGAAAATGTAGATAGATAGATAGATAGATAGATAGATAGATAGATAGATAGATATAGATATGTCTGTGAAATTTGGAGAATTTATTGTGGAATGGAGGATATGTTATATGTTGGAAAAGCAATATATACCTAGATCAGTGATTATTTTCTATGCAACAAACAAGTGCAATTGAAAAACTGCTTTCTGTGCAATCTAAACAATTTATGCTTCCTCTATCATTCATTTTAAGGAAAATCTTAAAGAAAAAAGACTTTGTTAAACTCTTTCTTAGACTAATACAGTGATTCTTTCCAGCATAACAAGAAAACAAAGTGAAATGCTATAAAAGTATTTTTTTTCTTCGACATCATTTTCCTCTTTTTTTCTGAACTATTTATAATTGGGAAGCCAAGAATAAAAAATCATGGGTTGCCTCTCCCCTTAATTCTCAGTTTGAAGCAAATTATGGTAATGGCTGGCACAAATTTTGGTCTGTGATGCTGCTGTTGCAACTGTCTTCAATGTAAGTAAAATCTTCTCGAAAATCTTCACTCACTTGCATAGAGATTTTTTAGTAAATCATTTATTATATTAGATAAACTACCAAGTTATATTAACAAATTTCAACTGTTTATAAATCTCAACAACCATATTTGTGTAGTAAGAATTTAAGCAGAATCCCAAAGACTATTTCATTAATATGCTCACTCTATGTAACTGACATAAATTAATATAGTCTACAAAAGTTATTTACTTGATTTATATACAATAAATTGATATAATGAGTCATAACGTAAGAGATTCTTATCCACTCTCTTCCCTATTTCACTGTGACTATATTTCAAATAATTAGACAAAAATTGCCAGCCTAATATATTCTATGTTTGTAATAGACATCTGAATGTGGCAATGATCAACTTCCAAATTGATTAGAGATTAGATGAAACTCTAGTGTACAAGAAAATAGACACACTGCTGGATTGTGTATTACAGGCAAGAGGACTGATATTCTAGTAGAGTAATTTAAAACTGTAATTTTAAGGTCATTACATCATATGGTCACAGGAGAACGACATCACAATCCACTTCTGAAACAATCCCGAACAATCAGCCATTGAAAGTCCTATGAGGGTGGCTATAAGTTGGATCTGATTTGACAGTACCTAATAACAGCACCATCATATGCTCACTTAATTGGTGCCAGTGTCCCACTAAAGCTCTATAGTTTCTAATACACACACACACACACACACACACACACACATTTTTTTTTTCCGGTACTTGGGATTGAACCCAGGGCCTTGCGCTTACATGTTTTACAAGTGCTGTATCACTGAGCTGCACCCTCAGCCCAGTTTTTTTTACTTTTTGAGACAGAGTCTCACTAAATTACCCTGACTGCCTCTGGTCTCACTTGCGATCCTCCTTCCTCCAACTCCCAAATCCCTAGGATTACATGCGTGTGCCACTGCACGGGGCTTCTAATAATTATTAATGGGAATCATACAGTAATGGATATTTACAAAATCATACGTGTCTTTTTGTGAGCTTTAGCTTTGGCTGTAAGTTATACATATAAACTATAAATATCTATATTGATTGTTGTTGTTGTTCTTAGATGCTATTGAGGTGGGTCCGACGCACAGAGAACTTCATAGGGTTTTCAAGGGCTGATTGCTTCATGATTGCTTTGGGAGTAGATTGTCATGCCCTTCTTCTGGCTATATTGATTATAAAAATATAAATTTAACTGAATTCCTTGATACCATGAAATAAACTCATAACTAAGATACTCACTAACAGTATTTTGAAGCCACCTGTGTGTTTATCTCATATTCCTCTTGTATCTTTTTGATTGAAAAATAATAATTATTTTTAATTTTATACTTATGTTTTACTGTTTTTAATATTTTACCATTTTGTGCCTATCAAACTTAAAATATTTTACATTTTGTTTCTTATCAGTTTTGTAAAATTGGAGTCATCCATTTTAGATTTTTCACATTCACTTTAATCAGAAACTTATTTCAGAGGTTTTTCTATTCTGTTTAATACATAAATAATTTGTCCATTATCATCACTATCATTATTGTCTAATAGCCCAGTGTATGACTATTGCAAAAGTTATGTACTTCCTCTTGATCTCAAGCCACTGCAATATTGTAGTCTTGAGACACTAGAATTTGGGAAGTTTCAACTTTTTTGTTCTAACAATGTTAACTGTGAATATTTTTGAATACATGCCTCTTTGAAATTCTTTGGTCACGGCATATAATATGCTTGAAATTTTAAAATAATGTCCAAATATTTTCCACAATATGAAAATTTTACTCATATCCATAAATATGTTGTAGTCTTATTACATGCTATCGAGTTGAGCATGACTCATACTGACCTTATGTACAACCAAACGAAACACCCCCTGACACTGTGCCAGACACATGATCTTTTTTATGTTTAAGCCTATTGTTGCAGCCCTGTGTCAACACATCTAATCCAGAGGCTTCCATTTTCACATTGACCCACCACTCTTCTACACATTATGTCCCTCTCCAGGGATCGGGCCCTCCTGACAACGTGTTCAATATACTTCACACACAGGCTAGCCATCATTGACTCCAAGGAGCACTCTGGTTGCACTTCTAGTACAGATCTGTTGGTTCTTTTGGCAGTCCCTGTTATATTCAATATTTGTCTTCAGGACCATAATTCAAAAGCATCAATTCTTCTCCTGTCTTCCCCTTATTCAACGTCCAGCTTTTACAAACACATGATATGAAAATATCATGGCATGAGTCAGGTTCGCCTTTGTCTTCAATGTAACAGCTTTACTTTTCAGCACTTTAAAGAGGTCTTTGGCAACAGCTTTTCCAAATGCAATGCTTGTTTTGATTTCCTGATTGCTGCTTCCATGGGTGTTGATTGTACAATCAAGTAAAGCAAAATTATGGACAACACGATCATTTTTCTGTTTATCATGCAATTGCACACTGACCAAGTTGTAAGGAATTTTGTTTTCTGACTGTTGAGGTACAATCCATACTGAAGGCTGTCCTCTTTGATCTTCATCAGTAAAAGTTTCAAATCCTCTTGACTTTCAGCAAGCAAAGATGTGTCATCTGCATAATGCAGGTTGTTAATGAGTCTTCCTGCAATCCTAATAACGTGTTCCTCTTCATAAAGTCGAGCTTCTCAGATTGTTTGCTAGAGCATAGAGATTGAAGAGGTATGATGAAAGCATACTGCCCTGATGCACACCATTCCTGACTTCTAACCAAGTAGTGTTTTTGTGTTGTGTTCAAATGATTGTCTCCTGGTCCATATACAAATTCCTCATGAGAACAATTAAGTACTCTGGTATTCCCATTCTTCACAACATTATCCATAGTTTGTTGTGATCCACACATTCAAATGTCTTCGTGTAGTTAATAAAACAGATATCTTTCTGGCATGCTCTGCTTTTGGCTAATATCCATCTGACATCACCAGTGATGTCTCTGGTTCCAAGTCCTCTTATGAATCTGGCTTGATTTTCAGGAATCTGTCTGTATACTGTGGCAGTCTCTTTTGAAATAACTTTAGCAAAATTTTACTTGTGTGAGATATTTATGATATTGTTCAATAATTTCTGTAATTAGTTGGATCCTCTTTCTTGGGAATAGGCACAGATATGGATCTCTTTCAGTCAGGTGGCCAGGTACCTTATTTCCAAATCTCTTGGCATAGGCAAGTGAGCACTTCCAGTGCTGCATCTGTTTGTTGAAACATCTCAATTGGTGTTCCATCAATTCCTGAAGCCTTGCATTTTGCCAATTCCTTCAAGGTAGCTTCCACTTCTTCCTTTATTACCACTGGTTTCTGATTGTATGCGACCTCTTGAAATGACTGCTATTCCATCAAATCTATAGATACAAGAGCTTGTATTAAACTTCCATTTTCAACAATATAATAATATAGGTTATTCTGATCATTGTACTTACCAAAATAACTCAAAATTCTTAAAAGAATTAATTACCAAGATACTAAGGAATTATAAGGCCAGCCATTACCAGGCAACAAGAAAGCTGAAAATCAAGGAAGAGAATCTTGAAGTGCTTTATACAAAACCATGTACCCAACCCAAAAAAATGATCGTAAATTTTGACTGTGATATTAGATAAACTGATGCAAGAAGGATAAATTAAATCTATGAGTCTGCCTAAAGAATGGATTATAATAATAGATATTGTTCACATTAAGCTGAGTTCCTAAGGCTCAAACTATCCTCAGGAGGGAAATACAGAAATAAATCCACTTCTCACCCAAAGTATACCACAGGATGCTCACAGTAACAACAGACTTTAGGAAGAAGAAATTTGCAGTAGGTTCTGTCTTTTTAAAATTTTATTTATTTATTTATTTATTTATTTATTTATTTTCTATAACTCTCTCTACAGACAGGCTGGCCTTGAACTTGTGATCCTTCTGAATCAGGCCCCTAAGTGCTGGAACTATAATAGGCTTTGTGAAAACAGAAAGTAACTTCAATTTTGACATTGGCAAAATTATTGCTGCAGAAGAGTGAAATACATATTATACAATTTTCTTTCAGTCTTGAGAGTTAAACCCCATGCTAAGCAAATGTTCTATCCCTGTTCTGCAACTCTAGCCCCTTTTTAATTTTTTATTTTGAGACAGCATCTAGCTAAGTTGTGCAGGCTGTCCTTGTCTCCAACTCATGATCCTTCTGCCTTGGCCTCCCCAGGCACTGGGATTACAGGCAAAAGCCCCATTGCCCAGTTTCTCTATACCTTTGCTTGATCTTTGATCTTGAGTTGTGCAAGCAGCCTCTTAAGATCCTCTTGCCTTAGCTTCCCAAGTCACTGGGATTACAGGAGTTCATTACAGCACTAGATAATATTGTACACTTTTAAAGTTCATGATTGAAGGAGAAAAGCAGAGTGAAACCTATTATTTGTCCTCTGAATTACAGTGAAACAAGTATTATACTCTTGAAGTATGCATAAGCAACTTGTTGGTACTTACAAATTTACAGAAATACAAAATTGTGGAAATTGAACTGTAAAAGGTACATAGTACAATAATATAGTTAGAAATCTTAGAGTATATTATGTCTATTCTCATGAGTTTATAGTTTTATACTACTATACTTCATCTGTAGATTTTTTATGTCAAAGAAGTAGGAGGAAAGCTGTCACTATATTTTTAACAGAAAAATGTGAATTTTCAGACAAGATAGTCTTTAGCTGTAATTTTCTATAATTCTGTATCTCCTGCATTTACATAGAACTGTTCATACTGTAATGCTGTTACAATATAATAGTTACAATACTATTACAGTGATATATATATATATATATATATATATATATATATATATATGTATATATATGGTGTTCTGTCAGTACTGAATTTTCTATTAAAGGTTTAATTTCATTTAGTTTTTTCTTGGTGTTAAAATTATATTTTCTATTGTCCACCTGAGATGTTTTCCCTAATTCCACCTTCATTTTGTTGCTGTTGTGTTGTTTTTAATCTCACAACTCATTCATCTGCTCCTCATTGTAAAAGGAATACATATGAGCAGTAGAATTTGTTGTAACATATTAAACATTAAAAATCTTAACTAATTTATAGCATATCATACCATTACAAATAAGCCATATTTACTATATTAGGGCAATGAACTGAACAGACAGTTCTCAAATGAAGAAGTACAAATGGCCAAGAAACACATGAATAGATTCTCACTATGTGTAGCCATTAGGGAAATGTCAGTCAAAACAACACTGAGATTCCATGTCAGTCAAGAATGACCAAAATTAACAAAACATAGAATAATAAATACTGGCAAAGACAAAGACAAAAAGAAACACTTTTACACTGTTGGTGGAACTATAAATTAGTTCAACTACTTTGAAAATCAATATGGAGGTACTTTATAAACCTAAGAATAAAACTGCCATATGACTCAGCTATACCACTCTTGGAAATATACCCAAAGGAAAATAAGTCATCATACCACAGGGACACCTGCACATCCATATTTACTGCGGCACTCTTCACAATAGCAAGGATAAGGAATTAATCAAGGTGTCTATTAACAGAGGAGGGAATTGAAAAATTGTGGTATATATACACAATGGAATATTACTCATCAATAAAGAAGAATGAAATAATGTCATTTGCAGCAAATGGGTGGAACTTGAGAACATCATCGCAAATGGATTAATTCAGTCTCAAAAAAGAGAAATAGCATATGTTCTCACTCATATGTGGAAGCTAAATGTAACTGAATATATATATGAAGAATCATGCTTATTCAAGACAAAAATAAAAGCAGATCAGAAAGAAGGAAGAGAGATCAGTGGGTTAAAGTACAGGTTGGAGAAGGGAGAAAGGAAGGGGAAATAATGTAGAAGGGTAAAGAGTAACAGGAAAATCTCAAAATATAAGATGCAACAATATGAATGCATGAAAAAATAAGAAGGAAAAATATCAGTGAGAATATAACCCATGATTTCATATGATTTTCATTACATATTAATTAAAATTCTTCCTTTTTATTTTCTTTCTTCCTTATACTGTTATGTAAGATATGTGAGATGATGAACGTGTAAACAAGTGATTTAATTATTGCATAATGGTTACACTACATGACGTATTACTCTCTTCTTCACCAACATTAGTAGAGACAGTAAATGCAAAAAAGAGAAACATCTCCTACTAAAATATAAAACTAAATGCATTTTTATATTTTATTTTGGACGTGCTCTTGAAATTCTCATAATATACAGTAAAAGGAAGTACAAACAGTCAATTATATCAATTATTAAAATTTTTGCACATACAGAGGAAAATATAATTTAGGTGATTACATGTTTTACATCTTTCAAAAGCATATTTACTTCCATTCTATAAAGAATTAAGAGGAGGTGAAGGAGATCTTGGGCCATAAACATGTCTCTTTGAGCAGAATAAGAGACATCTAATAATCAACTTTTATTATTAGGGTATTAATTGGAATTTTGTCATTATACCATGATCTTTATTTGTCTGTGTTTGTGGAAAGGGTATTTCTAAAAGGACAAAGAAATGTGAGTAAAAACTAAAGAGTTACCACTCCTCACCATCATTCCTTAAATGATAATTTGACTTTTTACCCAAATGCACCGTTATGGATTTGAATTGTAAAGTATTTGACTATGATTGATAATTTTTGGGAAAAGTGCTACTTTTTAAAAAATATGGTAATATTTCTTCAACTAAAGAAATAGGTGCATCTAGATTAGTGAGATTATCCATTCTATATTAATTTATATTAATGAGACCTTTTATATTACTTTTCTCTTTACTTTCCTCTTGAAATGCAGTATTATGAATTTTGACCATCACTATTAATTTTAATCAAATAATAAAACATTCTTTACAAATATTTATGAGGAATTTTGGATTTTTACTGAGGAGAAAATTTGCTGGGTTGAGATGAAATTCACTCCCTCTTTAAATTTCATTGAAGGAAGTTACTATACATACATTTTTTAAGTTATTAGTAAACTAAGATTCAATAGGAACTGGGGTCAAACTTGCCCTTTAAAACCACATAAATATGGTGTGCAGATGCTTCTCCATGGTAAGATTGCTTGCCTAGCATGTGCAAAGCCCTAGATCCCTAGCACCAAAAAAAGTTAAATAAATAAATAAATAAAATCACATTGTTGTTGCTGTTGTTACTTATGGAGTCAGGCTCAAGGTGACCCTCATGGGGTTTTTCTTTTTCTTTCTTTCTTTCTTCCTTTCTTTCTTCCTTTCTTTCTTTTTTTTTTTTTTTTTTTTCCGGTACTGAGGGTTGAACCCAGGGCCTCGCCCTTGCATGCTTTGTAAGTGCCAAACCACTGAGCTGCACACACAGCTCAGGGTTTCCATAAATTACACAGACTACCCCTGGTATTGAACTTGTCAATCCTCCTGCCTCCACCTCCCCAGTCGCTGGGTTTATAGGTGTAGGCCACCATGCCCACCTCTTTACCTCATGGCATTTTCAGTGGCTAATTGTTTCAGAGTTGCTTTGGGAGTGGATTGTCACATCCTTCACCCATTTTTATGGTATATTAGTATGCCACAATTGTTGACTCTCATTACTCTGTTTTCTGAGTAGGACTAGATGATGACTGAAGCAAAGACACCTAAAACAAAATAAAGGATTTATTAAGTACTTGGGAACTTTGTTAATACTCTAGGAAACAAATAATTTGGTGATAGAAAAATTGAGTCGAGCAGATGTGGAAGCACAGAAAAATTGAACAGATGTGGAAGCACAGAACTGTAATTCCAGTGGCTCAGGAGGCTGAGGCAGGAGGGTCAGACTCTGTCTCAAAAAAAAATAATAAATAAATAAAAATAAAAAGGAAGGGTTTCATGTGCCACTCACTGGTAGAGCCCTTGCTTAGCATATGCAAGTCCCTGGGTTTAGTACCCTATATTGCATGTACTCACACATACAAGGAGGAGGAGGAAGAGAAGGAGGAGGAGGAGGAGGGGAGGAGGTGGAGGAGGAGGAGGAGGAGAGAAAGAAAGTAAGAAAGAAAGAAAGAAAGAAAGAAAGAAAGAAAGAAAGAGAGGAAGGAAAAGAAAGAAAGGAAAAATGGACTCAGAATTTCAGAATGCAGAGAGAAAAGAGAATGAATTTGGATTTGATAGTAATTCTTGTCTGGAAGTTTAAAACAGGAATTGAGTCCTGGTGAAACCAAAGTTCTTAGAGTTAAATTCTCACATGGTTTAATCACTCAGTTGCTGATGTGGTAGAAGCAAATGTGTCTATTAAGGCTAATGTGTTTTTAGTTTGAATAGTATTGATATTTAGCAATGATCACTTGGATTCTGGCTGCATATCTTGCAACTTCCTTGGCTTTATCTCTAAAATAGTTACAATATGTAATGGAAAACCATTTCTTTGGATGTGACTGAAATATATTCTAAATGTACAAATTGATTTTTCCCATTGTCCTTAAAGAAGCTTTAAAGACTCTCTAAGTTTTAGTGGAAACTAAAGATTTATGTTTGCCTTCTTTGGATTTCTGCCAAACAGGATAACAGAATTGAGTCAATTGATAGTGCTATGATTCATAATTTATTGTAAAATGAATATTGTGTGACATCAAAATAGAAAAATGGGCAACTCAAAAAATAAGTATTAAATAGTAACAAAACAGTCTGGCTTTCTACAAGCTTTTCCCCAGACTCCTTCTCCTGTTTCTACCTAAATAATCTCTCTTGAACAAAAAACAACTTGAATTCAGAGTATTTAAAAGGATAGTCAAATAATCTTTGCACATTTTTCCACCCAAAAGTAAAGGGAGTGACGAATTTCTTCTGTGAATTATTAAATCTCAGCCAACTCTTCCATTACAAATCAGCCATTTTTGTTAGTTTTGTAAATGAAGAAGGATCTTCATTAAATCATCTTTGCTGGATTTTTTTTTTTTTTTGTATTGTGTTGAACCCAGAGCCTTGCGCTTGCATGCTTTGCAAGTGTTGTACCACTGAGCTTCACCGCCAGCCCAATTTGTTTATTTATTTATTTTACTTTTTGAGACAGGGTTTCACTAAACTACGCAAACTGCATGTGGTCTGTACTTTCAATCCTCCTGTCTCTTCTTTCCAGTCACTGGGATTACAGTCCTATGCCCTCACACCTGGCTTTCTGGATTTTTTTTAAATGAGGAAATTAAAAGAATTTACACTGTGATATTGTTTCTTTCACTAAATATTATTGCACTGCCTTGACAAGTTGAATTTTTAATAAGCAGCTTACAATCTTTTTACATGTATACAGTGCATGATTTAAGACTTAATTCAGACAAATAAGGAATTTGGCTGCAAGAGGAACCAAATTACATTTCAGAGTATTCTGTTTATTGCATCAATAATGCCATAGTTTCTATGGAAAGGTTTGAAGCCACATATATGATATTCTATTTGTGCCAAATGACTTTCAGATTCCTCAGTGAATTAGATTGTGAATGTGCCACTACAATGAAACTTTAATATT
>VMDO01014753.1:0-27500 GCA_007922755.1 Pedetes capensis | reverse complement strand
GCTTCAGTTCCAGCAACTACATCTGTATTCTAACCAACAAGAAAGAAAAAAGAAATAGATGTCAGGACAAATAAGTAATTCTTTTACTTAAGGATACTTGCTAAATATTATGCATCCCCTATAGTTACAGTCTGTTAGAATCCAGGGGTATAACTTTCCTTTGCTACAAAGGAGACTTAAAATGGAATTTGTATCTCTACAGTTTTAAAATCAGATTTGATCTATTTGGAAAGAAGAGGAAGATGAATTTGGAGAAAGGTATGGATTTCTGCCATAATGACTAAACTCTGTACTCTGCTAAAGGAAAAGAGTCTAATTTACATTGCTAGAGTTCCTCTAACCATGATAATTGCACATTTGTATGAAACTTATATCTATTACTATGATGAAGTTGTTATCCAAGGCAGTGTCAGTTATCACAAATGGCTTCCTGCTGATCACAGATCATCGTATCTGCTGTGTGAAAAAAGTTCTGACAAATCTTTTTTTTTTTTGCTGATATGTACTGGGGTGGCCATATTAAAGGTAAACTGATGAAGATACTTCCAGTGACAGGAAAGTCCATATGTGACTTAGAAAGCATGGAGTAAAAGGAAGGAGGCCCTGAAGGTAGAAACTTTTCATATTTTCTGTAGCCTTTCTGGAGACTTAACCTGCCTCCTAAAAGTATACTCATTATCTCAATCCTATTACCTAGCATTATGTAAGCAATCCTTATTCTAAAACATTATTCTATCATTTGTGTAAATCACCACTAATCTTATTTCTTGAAATTTTCATTAAGAATTCTTAGTACTTTTTAATAGCTCTTTTTCCAGAATCTTGATTCACCTAAGAAGGTAGGTATGTCATTATGGGTTTTTAATATGAAAAGAAGGTAATATTTTGAGACATTAATCTTTTTCTTTAGTCCTTGTTTCTTTCCCTTTCTCTTCTCTTTATTTAAACAAGTCATCACCTTGTATTTATTGTCTCAAGGGGTGGATGTATTGGAGCACAAGCCAAAACTCTTGTAAGGAATCACAGCTTTATCATAAAAAAATTTTGAGCGCATGGGAGAAGAAAAGACTCAATAGTAAAAATGAACCATCTCATCTAAAAACATAGAAAATTACAATGTTCATTTAAAAATACATCTTAACCAAAAGTAGAAGAGGGGAGTTCTCTCCCAACTAGGAAAACCCCCTCCTGAATTTGCAGTAGAGTTACACCCTCTTTCTGTTCTCTGACAGTACCATCTTGGGTGCAGAATGACTCTAGAGATGGTTGCAACAGCCTCAAAGCAGTGGGCAGGAAGCACAACCTTCTTTCAGCATGCTAAGAGGCTAACCAGAATCTAGTGGGAAATAGAGTAACGCTGGTATACCTGAAAGTTACTTCCTGTTTCTTGAGTACAACTCACAAGTAGAAAGGTTCCTCCTACTATCTGAGCAAGGCTGCTTGGGCGATGAAATCTACTTAGATTAAGGATTATGAGCAGTTGCAGGAGCCCCAGCCCTGAATGCATTGGTGTGAATCAGCATTCCAGAGTGGTGACTTCAGGGAAGGATGAGAGAAACTTGAATGCAGACCAGGTATGAAGGATCTAAGTAGAAATCCATTCATAAGGAAACATTTTTTCATATCTGTGTTAATGGAATATGTTTCTGTCCATTATATTGCTAGGTTTGACAGTTATTAGGTGATCTGCAACCATTATATTGTTATGGTATGTAGTACAACTTTTTAAATTGCTTTCCTTCTGTGTCACTTTTCCTTTGACCTGCAAAATCCCAGGCTTCATACATAAAAACACACTTCCATAAACATGCCCATAGTTATGAACTGACCAATGCTTTCCATTTGATTCTCTGGTTGTTTTACTCCATTTGTATCCTATAACAAAGTAGGTAGGAATGGACAATGTATAAAGAACAGAAATTGATGTTTTCAGAGTTATAGAGACTTAAAAGTCCAAGAGCAAGGGACTAGGAGTTCTGGTTATCTGGCAAGGGCTGTTTCCTGCTTCCAAGATGGTGCATTATTGCTGAATCTTCCAGTTGGAAGGAATATTGTCTTTGCACAGAGGGTAGACAGAAGAGCAAGCTTCCGGAGCTCTGCTTGAGACATCTTTTAAAGGGTTTAGATCCCATTCAGGAAAGAGATGATCTCATGGCTCAATCACCTCTTAAAAGTCCCTCCTCTTATACCTATTACATTGACTACACCTAAATTTTAGATGTGATACATTGAAGCCACTGCACTGACTTATGTTAGAATTATTGCAGTTTAGAATTAAAAGAGAAATTAAAGTCCATCCAGTCCAATCTTGATTCATTAATATTTAAAAAATATGTCTAGTAATTCATCATCCAAGCTGGGCCTGAATTAAGTTAGTTATGTGGATTATATATCCTTAGTGGTCATCTAGTTAATATTCAGAGTGTTACAATTATTTCAAAAGGTCTGTCTGTCTTTTAATCAATCATCAATTACTTTTTCCCATTTGGCAACATCTGAGCAGTCCAACTCTATATACTGTCTTTCTCTGACATATTTTCTAGCATCTCAGGAAAGTTATTCTTTTCTGAAGCCTACTTTTCTAAAGATCACAATTTACTCCAAGTATACCTCACCTAATAAGTTTGAAAATCTCCTTATCATTTAGCACAAGAGCTTCAGCTTTTCCATGTTTATTCTAAAGTGTAGATGCAGAAGTAGATACAAAATACATGAATTTCCTGTCTGAAAAAGTTTGGGTCTATAAATGCAACTGAAGAATACTTTCCTCTTGTAACCTTTACTAATGACACTATTTCTTTAGTGAACATATTTTCATACATTTCATACATTTTCTGAGAGGTAGAAATGAGATGGGGCATTGATTGTTCCATTTCTTGAGACTACGTAAATAAACACAGAGATTGTTCATGACCCAAAAAAGAACTTTAATAGACTTCTGCTTAGAATGGATCTCTGTCTGATGCAAGTAATTGTTTTCAGATGTATCCTTGAAGACCTGACAGCTGTTTAGCAAAATGTTTATATGCATCATGACTACTAAAGCCTTCACCTAACCTAAATTATTTTGCATTTTAATCTAAAATACAAACATATTATTCCTATATGTAAAATGGATGTTTGTTGTAGAAAATTTGGAAGATACAAAAAATAATAAAAAACAAAAAATATCATTCACAGCTCAGTCACTTACCTAATTAATATTATTAACATTTGGTATAAATTCTATTGGAAGTTTTACTTGCAAACATACATTAATATTCACTGCTTAAAGTATGATTATGTTTTACCAAAAGTTTTATATCTCTTTAAGATTTTTATATTCATTTACACAGAAATGTGATAATTTGTCCCATCAGTCTCAGGGGAGAGGATTAAATTGTTGCAGGTTTTTCATTTGTTGGGGAAAAAAATCTTACTTCAAAAGGTAAATAGTTAATAGCTGCTTAAATCTCTAGGGGAAAAAAAGATAGAAATTCTAGCAAGACTATTTTCTTCACCTGAGGTGAGATGAAGAATGAGGAAGAGGGAAAGTTCATGGGCCAATAAGTGGCCATATTTAGAGTTACTAGATATTAGATGGTAATGTTTTTCAAGACACAGATCAGTGCTAACAACGGTTGTTGTTGTTAGGTGTCATGGACCCTATGTACAGCAGAATGAAACACTTCTCTAGTCTGTGATGGGCCAGGCACTATGTCAGTGCTTCTCTGTTCTTCATAAGGTTTTTGATGGCTGATTGTTTTGGGATTGTTTTGGGGAATGGGCTGCCAGATCTTTTTCCCACTTTTGTGGTGCTGAGGATCAAATCCAGGGCTTCAGAACACACAGGACAAGTACTCTAACAACTGAGTGAATCCCATGGGCCTGGGTTTCACTCAGTTGGTAGAAAGCTACTCTACACTCTCTGAGGCCCTGGATTCAATCCATAGAACCCCCAAAATGGGAGAAGGATGTGGCAGCCCACTCCCAAAACAATCTGGAAACAATCAATCATTGGAAACCCCATGAAGGGCAGAGAAGCACTACCATAGTGCCAGGCACAGCACAGACTAGAGGAGTGTTTCATTCTACTGTACATAGGGTCACTATGAATTGGACCTGACTTGACAGCACCTACTAACAGTTTTTTTTTTAAACAATATATCAGTTTTGTATTTCTATTGTATTGTATTTCTATTGTTCTATTGTTGAGACCTTATTATCAATAATTCTTTAAATCAACTTAGTTTCTAATGGCCTAAAAATGACAAATTTTATGAAGGAGTTGCCTAGTGGAACCCAGTCTCCTGCAAAATTATATATGTGTATTCAAAAACACACACAGTTTTTTTAACTTCATAGGAGCCCTCCAAATGCACAAAGTTGAGAATATATAGAACCAAGTGCATCTCTTCTTATCTGTGATGTTTCTAATTCATTCAATAAACAGGATCTCTAAGAAAACATAACTTAGTTCAAAGGACTTCATCAAAGTTTTTGAAAATTAGATGGCTACATAGGCTTGTAGGAAGGTATTTGGAGGCAGGCCATTTGTTCCTTCTGTATAAGGAGCCAGTACTCAATTTCTACATTTTTGTAACACTTTATCAAATGTAAAACAGCAAAAAGGAAATTTTCTAGAATATACAAAGGAGGATGAACTTGAAAACAGGAAACCAAATGGGAAGAGTTAAAGGCAGCCTTTTGCTTCTCTTATGGGATTCTTTACATTTTTTTGTCAAGCAAATGATAGAAATGACCATAGTTTACAATCGGATATGGAAGCCTGGTTTGCTTGTATGTTGTTGTAGTTGTTGTTGTTGTTGTTGTTAGGTGCCGTCTTTAAATCTTGTCTGACTCATAGCAACCCTCAGGGTTTTCAGTGGCTCTCTGTTTTGAGATTGCCTAGGGAGTGGATTGCCACATCCTTCTCCAAGGTTTGTTTGTATAGAATTCTGAAAAACAAGAAAATGCAACTGTTACTTCTATGTCTTCAGAAGATGCCATCACTTCTTTATTGAGGATAGAAATACTGCTCTACAAATGCTGTATCTTACAGTTTCAGGACTTGCTAATGACTGTATGTAAAGCATTTTTCTGAATATTAAATCATTTAATCTTCATGAGACTATACCACAGTATCATATTTAGTGTAACAGATATACAAAATCGATGAGAAAATTCAAAAGTAGAGTGAGAAATTTGATTTTTTGCCTCAGACTTCAAGATAGTAAGCTAAAGGGTAGGATACATTCATATGGAAGAATATTAATAAAGGACTTGGAGCTTATGCCTCTCAGCAGAATGAACACCATCAGGTGGAAAATATTATTTCCCATTTCACTATATTTTATGGATATAAAATTTTAGATGAAAACTCAGCCTTCTGATCATCTCCAATGGATGAGAAAGTATATATGGGAAAGAGACTTTCACATATATCATAATGAACTATAGATTTTGACAATGTAGATCATTATAAGTGCAAATAAGTTAGGGCAACCCATTCCCAAAAAACCATCAGCCATTGATAACCCTATGAATAATAGAGAAGCACTGACAATAGTGTCTCATATGTTGTACATAGGGTCACTATGAGTGGGACATGGACTCTACAGCACCTAGCAACAACAATATTATTTTTCATGCTTTCCTGAGGGTACACATCTAACTAGGAGTGTTTTCTATCTTTACAGAAGGATCAAAATGTGTGCTAGGATCGAGAAATCAATATACTGCCCACATTTTCTTGTTGTTGTTGTTGTTAGGTGCAGTCAACTCAGTATCCAACTCATACCAACCATATGTACAGCAGGCTAAATAACTATTATCAGTGCTTCACTGCTATTCCTACCATTTTCAATGCCCGAGTTTTTTTTGGGCGGAGTGGGTTGCCAGGTCCTTCTCCCAAGCCTACAGCACCTGGTATTCCCAGGAGGTCTCCCATCCAAGTACTAACCTGGCCCGACCCTGCTTAGCTTCTGAGATCTCATGGGATCGGATGCCACAGAGCTATGGCTATATTTCTAAGTTGTTCTTCTGCAGGCTATATTTCTAAGTTGTTGTTGTTGTTGTTAGGTGCCATTGAGAAGGTATCCGACTCATAGGGACTCTATATACAACAGGGGAAACACTATTGTCAATGCTTCTCTGCTGTTCATAGGGTTTTCAATGGCAGATTGATTCTTGGGAGTGGGTTGCCAGGTCCTTTTCCTAAACCTACACCACCTGGTTTTCCTAGGCAGTCTCCCATCCAAGTACTAACCAGGCCTGACCCTGCTTAGCTTCTGAGATCTGATAGTATCAGATGCCACAGGGCTACGGCTGTAGGCCTGTTTCTATGTAGGGTGTTCTAAATTAAAGAAGCACAGAAAAAGGTATGGGAAACAGTCCCAATGTACTAGAAAGAGTTTTTGTACAAGCCTTCAGGTGAGACTATAGGTAGATCACAAACAGCCTTTTAGGTAATGTTAAGGAGGGAGATACCAAAGTTTGTAAGTCAGAGACATCAGGATCAATGAACATGGCAAGTCATGTGAATGTTAAATAGATTTCTCTGGCCACTTTGTGGTGTAAAGAGTAGACAAAAGGAAGAGATGCAGATGACCATTCTAGTTTCATGCATCCTATCTCACATCACTGTGATATATCTGTCAGCTTGTCATGCTGTGGGGGCTTACATATTGCCATGATACAAAAAACTATGCCACCAGTATTTCAGATACCAGTAGGGCCACCCATGGTGTACAGGTTTCAGCTGAGTTTTCAGACCAAGACAGATGAAAGAGATGGACCTGGTAGCCCACTCCTAAAACAACTAGCCATTGAAAATCCTATGAATAACAAAGAAGCACTGTCAAATACGGTGCAGGAAAATGAGCCCCTAGGTAGGAAGGCATTCAAGAAACATCTGGGGAAGAGCCTCCTCAAAGTAGAGTTGACCTTAATGACAGCAATGGAGTAAAGTTTCAAAGACTTCATTTTGCTGATGTGGCACCATTCAAAGTGAGAAGAAAAACAGTGGTTGCCACAACTGGCTCAAACACAAAAAGATCATGTGCATGGCACAGTGTTTGGTAATATTTTGACTTGCTGTACTTATGATCACTATGAGTTGGATTCTCCTTGATGGCACTTAGCAAAAACAACATCTCATATCAAATATCATTTCATCAGAAAACCATTGTAGTTTTTAGTTAAGTACAATCCTAAGTCTGTCATTTGTTTTTCAAGAACATTTTGAAATCACATTGATCAATATATTTACCGCAATAACTCTATCTTGCTTGAAATCTTTGAGTTTCATCAGTGGGAGACCATTGCATACCCACTGCCTAGCATTGTTACTAAGTTTTATACTTTTGAATTTTGAAGTAAATATAGATTCAATGTATTTCCTCAAGAATGCAATCGGAATAAAAGTGAAACTCATCCCCTGAGTCTGTATTTCTCTGTTCACTTTTGTCTGATTGATAATATGAACAGTTTTCAAAGCATCTAATTAATTGAGTTTGAAACCAGGAACTACTCAAAGAATATTTGGTGGCTGCTAAAATGAATGATTCAGCACAGTCTTCCATGGCCTGTATATTAAAGGTGAATTTCTTTACTTCCTCTGAAGTTCATTAATTAAGAGACAAATCATTTTAAGGTGACTGGAAAGCTTAAGAAGGAAGCATACAAAAGTTTAACTTATTTGATTTATATATGAACTTTTACAAACATAGTCATAAAATCAAAGAAATAGAAATATAGAAAGGATAGGGGAGAGCATGAGGAAAAGGCAAATAACCAAACCTATAAAGCCAAGGGACTGTTATGAATCAGTTAGTAGATGTACAAAGAGGAATAGGTAGCAGAGAAGAAAATGTAGCTAAGACAGAACAGAGATTTGCTGCTTCTGGAGCCCACCCCTTTGAGTTTCTGTCAGTATTGCAGCTGATCAATCCTACTTGTGACATACATGTGACCCCATAAGCAGCTAGGAAAATAAATCAATTAGTGTATTTTTATGTGCCATTTAATTTTTTTTTGTCCTGAGTGCAGTGAACATAGCAAGGTGAGAGAAAAAATAGTTGAATTGTTGCTTCATCATTTTGACTTTCTAGAAGAAAATACTACCTGTAAAAATGTTCAAAGTTTCTAGCAATATTTGATTATTTTTTGCATCTGTTGGTACAGAAATGGCAAAAGATCAGGAGATGATCCAAAATAAGAAGGAAGAAAATAATTTTTAATGACAATGGAAATTGAATAATTTGTGAACAATTTGTCTTTTGGAAGCCATTTTGAGAATCAGATGAATACAGAACAAAATGTCAGACTTATATTTAACAAGCACTAGAATGTATTTTAGTCCCAAGAATCTTCATTAATATAAATTGGTATATTAGATTTTTAAATTGGAATACACGCTATAGAATTTGAGTCTGTAAATTAAAATGTTCTTGAGATTAATTATAATGTTATATTTTCTGATAGATGAGATTGAAAGAACTATTAAAAACAAAAATGTCTCAGGCTTTCATGTAATTGATCTGTTCATTGAAAACCTCTCAAAACCAAATTTCTTTAACGAGACTAGATGAAAATTTTAATGATGCTAATTTTCCTAGTCATTACTGGCTGTTTCCGAAATATGTTCTTATATTTGCTTTATAAATATATTTATATAAAGTGAACTTTAATTAAAAGTAGATAGCTGCTAAAGCTTGTTTTAAAGTTATAAAAATTAAAGTAAAAGGAATGGAAGATACAGGTATATTATTGATTCATCTTATTTACATGATTAGAAGGACTTGGATTTGAAGAGGAAATGGATATATTGATTGTGTCTTACTATTCATACTACACATAGTTACCACTATGTTCATTTGCGCAGATTTTTTTTTAAATGAAGTTAGATAGTACATGTCTATTAGGAGATAAAACCTTTCTTCACACTTTTTTACTTTGTCCTGTTTTTAAAAATTTGCTGGAAATTTCAATTTGCTTAATTAGTCATAGTGTAGATTATGACTACATTAACCATTCATGTTAATCAAAAACCTCTTTGTCTTGAAAAATCTTCTTGTTTTATTTATTTATTTAATGGACTTCATCCCCTTCTCCCTAGGTCACTGTCACCCTTCATCCTGCACTGTCCCACTGTGTTTAATGAGGAGGATGATTTCTTGAAAGAAAATCAGTATTTCCCTACATGGATTCATGTAAATTGTGTTGTCCTGCACATCTTATTCTGATTGTTGTTCATTTGCTTAACATGGTGTCTTTAACAATTCTTTATATTGACATGTTGTTAGGTATTTTCAAGTTGGGTCTGTCTCATAGCGACCCTATGTATGACCCTCACAGGGTTTTCAATGGCTGATTGTTTCAGGATTGCTTCAGGAGTGGATTGCTACATCCTTCTCCCATTTTTGCGGTGCTAAAAATTGAACTCGGGACCTCAGAGACTGCAGAGAAGCCCTCTGCCAACTGAGCTAAATCCTACCCCCTATATTGCCATATGTGTATATAATTATCTTATGGTAAAGATCTAGATAGTCCAAATTCCATTTACCGCAACAAAAATTCAGTGATGAAATCTACTCATGTGGTCCTTAATGGAATTGTGTGATATTTTCTCTATACTTTTTGATTAAGTACAGCCAGATGGTCTTCAAAATGGTATCATTACTTTACAGACACTCTTACAAGGCATGTGCACTCTTATTTCTCCACTTTCTAGCAATATGTGATGTTACAAAGCTTTCTATCATTTGTCAGTCTGTTGCATTGAAGTTGATGTGTCTTTTATATGTGCTTTCCCAATCATTAATGAGCTTGAACATCTCTTTTTATGTTTATTAAATGTTTATGCTATTTTTCTTTGAATTGCTTCTGTCCCTCTTACACTATTTTTTGTTAGGTTACTGTCTTCTTTTCACCTTGTTGGTATATTTAAATAGTAGATGTAATAGATTGCCAATTGTAGACATTGTAAATATATTTTTGCAGGAAATTTCCCACTTTGGCTATAGTGTAAATCATGGAGCAAAACTCCTTAATTTTGTTATAGTTGATATATTAACATAATGTTCTATGACTTGTTTTCATAGTGTATTTAAAAGCTCTCTATTTGCAGAAAGGCCTTGCCTATGCCTATATCTTAAAGTGCTTCCTCTATATTTTCTTCTAGCAATTTCAAAGCTTCAGGTCTTAAATTAATATCTTTGATCTATTATGGACCGATATTTGTACAAGATGAGCGAGAAGGGTCTAGTTTCAATCTTCCACATGAGGGTATCTAGCTTTTCCAGCATCATACGTTAAAGAGGTTGTCTTGTTTTCCAGTTTATGTTTTTGGCAACTTTGTTGAATAACAGCAGGCTATAGCTGCCTGGGCTTATTTCTGGAACCTTGATTCTATTCCATTGGTTTATATATCTCTTTTTGTGCCAGTACCATGCTGTTATTGTTACTATGGCTCTGTACTCTAATTTGAAGTCAGGTGTTGTTATATCTTCCCCTGCATTGCTCTTTCTGCTAGGACTTCTTTGGTGATTTGGGGTCTTTTGTGCTTCCATATTAATTTGAGTATTTTTTTTTTCTATTTCTGTGATGAATGCCATTGGAATTTTGATGGAGATTGCATGTCAGAATGAAATCCATTAAGTTGTACACTAACCTAAAATAATTACTAAAATAAAAACAAAAAACCTGTCCTTTTCTATTTAATTTAAAGCTTTATTTTACTCATTTATATCTTTAATTCATCTGGTGTCCTACTGTATGTCTTTAGGAACAAATTTGCTCATAATTTTCTTTATGTACTGAAATAATCCATCACAGTGTCAGTTACATCTTTACAAATCTAGAGACTAAAATGTTTAATATGTGGGTTTTGGGACGGTTACTTGGGCTTAAAAATTTTTCCACTTCTGTGGAACATTCTCCTTTGTGTCATATTTTTCATGGTTTCTTTCAGATATTAAATTCATGTTACCTAATATATATCTTTCTACATATTTTTCAAACTTTCCTTGTCTTAACTCTGTCACCTATAGACAATATACTATTTAGTCTTCATCTTGTTTTGTTGTTGAATCCAGTAAGAGTTTCTTTCTGTCTTTGGTATTTTTGTTCTATGCTCCTTTTATGGTGTTTGTACTTGAGTGTGTAAGGGCTTGCACTGTGCTTTCATTTTCCCTGAGTTAAGGTTTGTCTCACTTAGACATGGGCACTGGAGTTTGGTGAAAGACAGATCATTCTCTGTTAGTCTTTGGAGTCTAAAGAATGGCTGGAATCAGGCCTATGATAGAGAAGTCAGAACCAAAAAAGTTAGACAAGCCCATGTATTAGTACTTCATTGATAAACTACATTTCTCATCATTAATTCCTCAAGCAGAAGTGCTTTGGCACTCTCCTGAAATTATTACAACCACTTGTTGCCCACTAGTGGTCCCAACTATGATGGTCAATTTATATGGAGGAGAAAGAGAAAATGATTTTTCCAGGGGTATATTCTGAGAGGAAGAAAGTAGACTTTACAACCTATACTTAACCAACTCCACTTCTTCCTTCTCACCAATCCGACCCTAGACTGTTACCTGTCATCCAAGTCCAAGAGAACTTTTGGTCTAGATAGGCTTTTCTCAACACTTTTAAATGTGATTTACCTCAGTATAGGTTTTTAATTTTTTGTTTTATCAGTATTGAGATATGGAAATGAAGCCAGAATGCTTACAGGTCTGCCACTTTGATTGATCTGTATAGTCATGTCATCTAAAGCATTCTAGTGTGCTCATTACCTCCTTTCCTACTGTGTGATCTTGTTTCCTTTCCACCAACTAGCATATACTGATTTTTTCATCCTCTGGATAGTTAAACCCTCCCTTGTCAGGATGATTTCCCTAATCTGCATCCTTCCCCTCCAGTTTAGTTTTATCTTGTCTGATCTTGTCAGATCTTGGAAGTTAAGTACAGTTGGGTCTGGTTAGTACTTGGATGGGAGATGACCTGAGAATACTGGGTGCTGTAGGCTTGGGAGAAGGACCCAGCAGCCCATTTCTGAAGCAATCAGCCATGGAAAACCCTGTGAATATCAGAGAAGTACCGACAATAGTGCCAGGTATGGCTGTGTCAGGTAGTGTTTCCTCTGTTATATATATGATAGCTACTATGAGTCAGACCCAACTCCTAACACCTAACAATTATGAGTTGACTCCTAGGACCTAACAACAACCACCACATAAATAAATCTCCCTATCTCTATTTAATGGCCTGTTCATTCACAGGCTGGAACTGTATAACAGATATCACATATGAAGGGTATTTAACAGAGGGAGAAAGAAGGGTAAATATGTTAAAAATATTTTCTTCTTTTCAATATAAATTCAACTTCCATTACCCATGAGAAGCTACCACATTATTTAATAAAATAATGTCTTTAAGTGCTTTTTTGCATGTTGGTTTGCATGGATATTAGTGAGAGCATAATTTGGAAAATAATACCCACCAATATTTAGTTGCATCAAAGAGTTAATTATGGAAAAAGAAAAAATAAGATTAATAAAGCTTCTGTCATCAGCTGTATCAGCATTTCTATGAATAAGGTCTAGATTTACCTGGAAAGGAATTATGAAAGATTTTCAAGATTTAAAATCTTAGTAATATATAATGTAAAAGCATAATTATTTAATTGTTCAATTCGTTTGAAGAGTTTTGATTGATGGGTGCACAGAAAAGACTATTACTAGGTTTAGTTATGTACTTAGAATGCAGTTAAGAAAATGCCAGAAACCACTTGTGTTTATGTCATTAGCTATTGAAGAAAACCTGGGTGTAGTGGCTCATGCCTATAGTCCTAGTAACTCAGGAGGCAGAGATAGGAGGATCCCAGGTTCTAGGCCAGAGGCAGCATGCATTACTTAGTGAGACCCTCAAGAAAAAAAGTGAAAAATGGGATGAAGATGCAGCTCAATTGTACAACACTTGCAAAGTATGTGCAAATCCCTGGGTTCAATCTCCAAGTACCACCATAATATTACAGATGATGGCTAAGTCCATATGTTTTATGTTTTTGTGTGTATTTGTGAATATGTGTTTTCTTTTGTGTGTTACATATGTATTGTGTTTGTTCCGACACCTTGTTATATCTTAAGTCCCAATTCAACAAATATGCATTACTTATTTCATGTCAAACTTTGAATTAATTATTCAACACATATTAAGCCTTCACAAAGAGTTAGGCACCATGGTGCATGCCTGCAATCCCAGTTACTCCAGAGGCTGAGGGAGTATTACAAGTTCCAGGCCAGAGGTAGCCTGAACACTTTAGTGTCTCTAACAAGAAAAAGGGCTGAGGGGGCAGCTCAGTGGTAGCTTGCCTAGCATGTATGAGGCCTTGGGTTCAATACTCTATTACTGAAAAAAAAAATCATTCACAAAATATGATGTTGATGTCTCCAATATATTTGAACCAACTAAATAGAAACCCAAGATGGTCTCTAGGATATTTTAATCTACACTATACTTGCTAGGCCCTAAATCCATTTTCCTGGTTTGAATGGATAGCTGTAACCATCAAACAGGAATTGAACTATGACTTGGTGACTCCATGAACACACACAGATTTTGTACTCACAAATAGTAATGCATAGTGAAAATAAAAATTTGCAAAAATATGACAGTTAAGAAAATGCAAGGCTCTCATGTTTTCCTACATCAATAAATTAGAATATAACTCCAAGGGGGTGTTTATAGATGATTAGTGCTTTATTTGTCATAACCTATATTAGTAAATGCCTGCAGCTATAGCCCTGTGGCATCCGATCCCGTCAGATCTCGGAAGCTAAGCAGGGTCGGGCCTGGTTAGTACCTGGATGGGAGACCGCCTGGGAACACTAGAAGCTGTAGGCTTGGGAGAAGGACCTGGCAACCCCCTCCCAAAAATCAATCTGCCATTGAAAACCCTATGAACAGCAGAGAAGCACTGACAATAGTGTTTCCCCTGTTGTACAGAGGGTCGCTATGAGTCAGATACCGACTCGACGGCACCTAACAACAACAACAATATTACTAAATAAGACTTGAAAGTATGTAACATGTTATGAGCATTGTTTTCCCGTGATATTTGTTTCTTTTCATTTTTCCTTTTTTTCCATGACTTACCTCATTTAAACAGTTATTCAGGAAAAAAAGTTTCTAGGGAAGGGCTTGCACACAGTTTAGTCTAAAATCATTTATTTCAGGTATTAAATTTTTTGAAGTTTCCTAGTTAGTGAGAAGATGATATCCTAATACAATTATATCGTTCTTCTTTTTGTTAGGCATCATCATGGCCTAATGATAGTGACCCTAATAGGGTTTTCAGCGTTGCTTCTCCAGTGGATTGTGACACCCTTCTCCTGTTTTTGCAGTGCTGGGGATTGAATGTAGGTCCTCAGAGAGTGCAGAGTAGCACTCTACCAACTGAGCTGTACTACAGCCCCAATACATTGTTAGATAGCAGATTTCTTTCTGGAAAGGAAATGCTAAATGTCAGTATGTCTGGAAATACAGTCTTCTAGAAGTCTATGCTGTACTAGAAAGAATAAAACTTTCAGCAGGAGCATTGGAGCAGTCTTCACTCACTGATTTACCTTAGTCTATTATGAAGAATTGCCTAATTGCCTAGTGTACAGTTTAGAGTAAGTGAATGCATCTCTTGAGGAGAATGCAGGCAAGGTTTTTACTAAGTAAGTGCTAAGTAAGAAGGAGATGTCCACTTAATACATTTTCTCACATACTGATAAATGCACCTCTGTCAAGCCACATAGACAATCCTGACTTTAATATGTTACTTGATTCTTACCAGAAGAATGAGAAGATTGATTATTATTCCCTAAATTGCCTCCTTTAGTTCCTCAACTATCAGAGTAAGAAAATAAGATCAACTTAAAGGATATCTGACCTTTTTTCTATCACTACCTGTATTAGCAGCATTGTGGAGTTTGATCCAGTCATTTTCATGAAAACTCATTTTCCACATAACTAGAAAAGATGGGTACCTGTAACCATACCACTGTGGTGTCTGATCCCATCAGATCTCGGAAGCTAACCAGGGTCGGGCCTGGTTAGTACTTGGATGGGAGATCAATTGGGAACTCCAGGTGCTGTAGGCTTGGGAGAAGGACCCGGCAACCCACTCCCAGAAATCAATCAGCCGTTGAAAACCCCATTAATAGCAGAGAAAGCACTACAATAGTGGTTCATCTGTTGTACACAGGATCACTATGATTCAGACAATGACTTGAAGACACCTAACAACAACAACAATTTACTTACATTAAAACATGCTGTTTTAAAAATTCTATTTTCTCTGAACTAGTGAAAGTGAATGTACTCTGGAGAAATATGTAGAAAAGAATATATTTCACTGTTTCTAAGAAAAGTACTAATAACATTTTGGTATATATTCTTCAATTTGTTTCCTAGGCATGTGACTTAAAATAGTTGTGCTAATATTGTGTATTCAGTTTTGCAGATTAAAATTTAAGTTAGTCCATAAATATTTTCTGTTGATTATAAACCCTGATAAAATTAAAAAAGAGTGAGGGACACAGCTCAGTGGTGGATCATACCTAGAATGGGCAAAGCCCTGGTTTTAAACTCCTAGTACTGGAAAAGAAAAAGAATCACTTGCTATTCTGAGGATAAATTAATTAAAGTTTACTTAATTTAAGTTGTTTTCAAATTCTCACCATTGTTTGTTTCTGTTGTTGTTTTTGGGTACCATTGAGTCTGTGTCCAACTCGTAGTGAGTTGGCCTATGTACAACATGCGAACCAGTATTGTTACTGCTTCTTGCTATTCATAGAATTTTCAATGGCTGATTGTTTTTCGAAAGTGAGATACAGGGTCCTTCTCCTAAGCTTGTTGTTGTTGTTGTTGTTAGGTGCCGTGGAGTCGGTATCCGACTCATATCGACCCTCATAGGGTTTTCAATGGCTGACTGTTTTGGGATTGCCTTGGGAGTGGATTGCCAGGCCCTTCTCCCATTTTTGTGGTGCTGGGAATTGAACTCGGGACCTCAGAGACTGCAGCGCAGTGCTCTACCCACTAAGCTAAATCCCAGCCCTCTCCTAAGCTTACACACCTGGTATTCATAAGCAGTCTCCCATCCAAGGACTAACCACAACCCACTCTGCTAGGCTTCCGAGATCTGACCCGATTGAACACCACAATGGTATAGTGCTAACATTACTATAATAATCATCTTGTTAAAAATGTGCTCATTATGTTTATTTTCCTAATATATTTACAGAAGCAAGGTAATGAGGTTCTAGATCAAAGAAAAATGAATGTTGTTGAGACAATACATAATACCTCAGTGTCAAAATTCTCTCTGTTACACAAATTTACAATACAGTGAGAACACGTGAGTGTATATTTCATTGTATTTGCAACAGGATTGAGTACATTATTTAATTTTAACACTGACATTTTGGCTATTTTATTGTTTTAACTTAAATTTTCTTTGATTTGAAATGAACTTTAAAAAATTTTTATATTATAGCATGTGTGCTCATATTCATGATCTCTCAATCTATTGAACGTGCGATGTAATTCAGATAAACATAATTGAATACTTTAAATCTTAAAATGCTTAAATTTTTATATTGAATTTTTTGACAATATCTTTTGCAGGTTTTAGTATACATTTATTGTGGCTTGTAGCTTTGGCATTTTTATAAAATATCACCATGACCCTACTGGTGAAGTTTCTTGTCTAATGAATCATTCTCAGTAACAGGAATAATGCCAGTTTATCACCTCTTCAGTGTGCTCACTGAGCT
Source organism: Pedetes capensis (assembly GCA_007922755.1). Taxonomy (NCBI): domain Eukaryota; kingdom Metazoa; phylum Chordata; class Mammalia; order Rodentia; family Pedetidae; genus Pedetes; species Pedetes capensis. Next base: position 10,698 of record VMDO01014753.1, on the reverse strand, counting down.
CTGAGTTGGTGGGAACTAAGATAATGCAACCAAACTGGTATCTGGACTGATCAATGGACTGATTAGATAAAAAGAAAACAAAAACAAAAAACGAACATGAAAACTCCTCCAAATTTAAGTAATGAATGATTTAACATGAAGCAACTTACCTTGGAAATCAACCACAAATTATTTTGAAAGGCATATAAAAACTCAACAGTCAAATTAGAGAAGAATTTTCTAAGCATGAAAATACAAGGGAAACAGCTGGCGCACGCCTGTAATCCCAGCAACTCAGGAGGAAGAGGCAGGAGGATCAAAAGTTCAAGACCAGAGGCAGTCTGTGTAAATTAGCAAAACCCTGTCCCAAAACATAAAATAATGGGCTGGAGGGGCAGCTCAGTGTTCCAGCACTTACAAAGCATACAAGCACAAGGCCCTGGGTTCAACCCTTAGTACAGGAAAAAAAAAGGGGGGTGGGTAATTAAATCTATTGATGCTACTCTATATCTGTTCAGAGATATATGTGTACACTCTCTTGGTTAAAGAATCCAGAAGTATGTTTGTTGAGGCAGTCTTCACTGGCTGTATGTATTTTTGTCTCTGTCTAATCAGAGGCTTCCACTAATTTCCTCTTGATGGGCTTAGAGACTTAAAAAAAATGAAACCAGGTTGCATGGCACACATCTGTAATAACAGCCACTATGGAGGTTGAAGCAACAGGACTCCAAGTTTGAAGGCAGAGGCAACCTGTGCAAGGCCCTGTGTTTAAATAAATAAATAAATAAATAAATAAATAAATAAATAAAAAAAAATAAAAATAAAAATAGAGCAGGGTGCGATGGTACACGCCTATAATCCCAGTGGCTCTGGAAGCAGAGGCAGACGGATCTCAAGTTCAAGACTAGGGGCAGTCTGCATACTTTAGTGATACCCTGTCTCAAAAAGTAAACTGGTGGTGGGCAGCTCACTGGTACAGCACTTGAAAAGCATGCAAATGCGTGGCCCTGGGTTCAACCCCCAGTACAGAAAGAAAAGAAAAAAAAAAGAAAGAATGAAAGTAAGAAAGAATGAAAGTAAGAAAGAAAGAAAGAGAGACAGAGAGAGGGAGAGAGAGAGAGAGAGAGAGAGACAGAGACAGAGAGAGACAGAGAGAGACAGAGAGAGAGAAAGAAAGAAAGGAAGGAAGGAAAAAAGCAAAAAGAAAAAAAATTTAAAAAGAGGCTGGGAGAGCATCTCAGAGGTAGAACACTTGTCTACTATTTATGAAGCTCTGGTTTCAAACCCCATTACTGAAGAAAAGAAAAAAAATTACATAGTTCAACTACTTGCTTTTTGTCACTTAAACATATTCCCTGGAGAGCTTTTGATATTATTGATATTTTTTCTTTTCATGTATTTTGACTCTAAGAAAATCTTTCTTTAACTAGATAGTTGTCTTTTAAAATATTTTGTTAAAAAGTTTCTTATTAACCGTTTAATCAGTCTGGAATTTAATTTTTGGAACAGAATAATTTACATTGACTTTTTCCATTAGCTTATCACTTTTCATTGCTATTATTAAAATAATACAGTAAATTAAAATTATTCTGTAATATGTGTTACATTCAATGATAAATATAATGAGAATGCGAAGCATTATTATTTTTATTAGAATTGACTGGGCCTTCACCATCTTTATTAACTTTAAAACTTCAAGGGGTTTTAAACATACAGGGAAGTTGCAAAATTTAATAGAGAAAAACATACAGCAGAATTGCAAAATTTAATAGAGAAAATGAGTTATCACAATTACTTTTTGCAAATGTTAAATTTCATATAACTATAGCACAACCTTGAAAAACTGGAAATTAACATTGGTCAAAAATCTATGAACTAAAAAATAAAGCTTAATTCACGATTTTCAGTTTTTCCAGCAACAGCCTCTTTCTATTTAGGAATCCTATGAAGGATTCTACATGTGTAGAGGAGTTATTTATCCTTAGTCTCCTGCAGTCTGTAATAGTTCTCTGTCTGTCATGAACCTGACACATGTAAAGAGTTTTGATCTGCAGTTTTGATGAATTTTCCCATTTTGGGTTTGCTTGATATTCTACTGTGATTGATCTGAGGTTACACATTTTTGGCAGTATTATCACATAAACCACGCTGTGTCTTCTTCAGTGCATCATTTGATGTGGTTCATGATATCAGTATATCTCATTACTAGTGATGTTGACCTTCATAACTTGATTAAGGTGATATCTGCTAGGGTTCTCCACTGTAAAGTTACTATATTTCCCTTTGTAGTTAATAAACATATTGAGATAGATATATTGATATCTTGAAAATCCTCAAGTTTTCACCTTCTGATTTTAGCATCCATCAGAATTTTTCTGCAATAATTATTACTCTAGCATTTGAATAATAGTGATTTCCTATTGCCTCCTTTTGTGCTGCCTTTATTCTTTGGAATTTCAGTGTAATTAATAGTAGTCCTTTCTCCTTTAAGTTGTTGAATACAAATACTTTTTACATTATGGTTGACTTACAGATATTTATTGTATTTTGGAGGTATAATCCAACATTGTGGTTATTTCTTTTCTTGCTCAAATTATTTCAGTTCTAGTCAATGGGAGCTTCTTTTTATTGATTCATATCTTCTTTCAAGAAGTTCTCATCTGTTATTGAGCATGTGCATAATTTACAATACCCTAAGATGTTCCAGGTCAATGTTGGATGGTCTCTGACCAATTATAGAATGAAACCTTTTTCTAAGAAGCCCTCGAAGTTGTACTAAATAGTAACTTTTAGAATTCCAAGAGTAGCAGTAGGTGTTCTTACTACATTTGCGGTGTCACAGTTCCTTATTTTCTCAGTTCACAGGACTAGGAAATGTAAGTATATAATAAAGCCTAAGTACCTATATACAAAAAGTGTCTGCATTTCTGTATCTACCATGAATTTATAACACATTCAGGGCTTATTTGGGTTGCATTTTAGTCTTTCCCCTTTATTTTCAAATTATTTCTCCGGCACTAGGAAACTTGACTTTTATTATGTACAATGTATTTAGTTGCCTATCTGTTACCTACAATATATTTAGTTGCTTAAAGGCTAGTGTGCACAAAAAGTAATTACATAGTGGCTAGCTCCATGTGTCTACTCTTGTCCTGCTGTGGGGGTTTGCATGTTGGTGTGGTGCTGAAAGTTTTGTGACCCATATTTTAGATAGCAGCAGGGACACCCTTGGTGGACAGGTTTTCAGTTGAGCTTTTAGTCCATGACATACTGGGGAGAAGGACCTGGAAGGCCACTCCTTAAATAATTAGCCATGGAAAACTCTATGAGTTGCAGTGAAACATTGTCAAATATAGTGCTGGAAAATGAGCCACTTTGTCCAGAAGGCATTCAAAAGAAGGCTGAAGAAGAGTTGCCTCCTCAAAATAGATTCGACCTCAATGGCGAGAATAGGACCTCCTTTTGCTAATGTGGCATGACTCAAAATGAAAAGAAAAAAAAAAAAAAGGGAAGCTGAAACTTTGGGATCAAATATAAAAAGATCATGTTCATAACACAGTGCTGGGTAGTGTTTTGGTTTTTTTACATAGGCTCACTATGAGTTAGATCTGACTTCATGGCATCTAACAATAGCAAAACCTATAACTTGTGAGAAACTATCATAGGACACCAACCATCATACAGCACATATAGAGTTCCTTTTTTCTTTAGCTTTACTCAAATTACTTCTAATCTTCCTTCATCCCCTTCTCTACAGTTATATTATTCATTTTCTTCATTCAATTAAAATAATTTGTTAGTGTTTGTATTGTGCTTGTGGTCTCCAAATCCCAGGCACCTTTTATTATTATTTGCTTATTTTGAGAGATTATGTGAAATATTATGTTTCTAACAGTTGGAGTTTCTGCTACTTGAAAAAATACTTTTGTTTTAAAAAAGTAGAATGGAATTTTAGTCATATTTCAAATACACTGTTAGTAAAGGCCCCAGAATTTTGTCTGACATGTATATTTGCAATAAAAGGAAATAAAGTAATAAGAGCAATAGTAACATTCTCAGTGATCATATTTTCACTATATACAGCTTTGTTTTTAAGCACTTTTATTTATGCTATTTTATAGCTAATCTAAAATATAAAACAGAAGTTATTGGGAGAACATAAAGAATGTAGCTAACATTTTAAGCACATCTGGAATATTTCATCTCTTTCTCACAATATTAAGGGTGAAGAATAAAACAAATATTTAAAATGTTTCAAAGCTTTGATGGAGTTAAAAGCAAAATCTGAGGAAATGCATGTATGTTAAAATTTCTTCTTTGAATTTCAGCATTTACCATCAGTATATTTTGTGTAATAAATACAACTACTTTGTCAATGTAGATACATTATTAATATGTTTATCTTGAAGTATTTTAAAATTTTGTCTAGTTTATGCAAGTGACAGCATAATTTCTTGGGAAAATAAGAAACAGGTTGAAAAAACATTAATAAAACTTAAGAAAAATCCATTTATGATGTCAACATATGACTCCAGCCCTAAAGTGTACATTTATTGCAAAAATAAATATGCACTTAAGTCATACTTTTGCCATTACTGTTGAACACACAAAGCCTAATTACACATTCTGTATTTAATAGGAATACAGAAGTATGCCTTCCATCTGTATGTAGCAGAATGAATGGATTAGGTGCATACAAACCTACATCTGGTCTTCAAATACAAGCAGGGGGATTTTCTTAAACCATATCAGGTATCCTGTAATTCTCCAACACTATCTCAGAATAGTTTATCTGATAATGTTTAAAATAATTTTTTTAATATTTTCAATTTCTCACATCCTATTCAAGTTGTGAGTCATAAGACTGCCTTCAGTGGCACAGATTCTTTTCCTTTACTTTGAATGTGCACCTCCAGAAACATGCCTTGTATAGCTTTATTTGCTACTTGAGTATTACTTAGTGTTTGTATTTGAAGCTTTTTAACAATTCTAAGAATGGTCTTTTTAAAATAATTTCTGGGGTCGTGTTATTTTTGAAACAGTTCCAATGGACCTGTCAAACAGTTAAGCACAAAGACTCTTCGTTCTCCCTCTTTTCCTTTACTTATTAAACGTAGTATTCAAAATTTTGCAAAACAACTATTTAAATCCCTAGGCCTGGGGTTTAGGTCAGTTAGTAGAGTGCTGCTCTGTGCTCTTTGAGGCCTTCAGTTCCATAGCCAGCACTACAACAATTGGAGAATGGCTTGGCAGCCCACTCCCAAAACAATCCTGAAACAATCAGCCAACAAAAACTCTGTGAACAGCAGAAAAACACTGACACAGTACCTAGCATGACACCGTGTCCAGCAGTGTTTCATTTGGTTATATATAATGTTGCTATGAGGCACATCTGACTCAACAGCACCTAACAATAACAAGAAAAGTTTAGGAAGATTGTATGCAAACTCAAATTAACTCCAACCTTGTAATTTTCAGTATTGTCTATACATTGGAATCACCTGGGCAGCAAAAAATAAACAAACAAACCAAAGCAATAATAACAACAACAGAAGCAAAACCTGATTCCCGAGCTTCACTCCAGACATTCTGAGTTAATTAATGTAGAGTGCATTTGGAGCACTGAAACTGTTTAAATTCTCCCAAGTGATTCTATGGTGAAGTCAGATTTGGTAACCACTGCCCTAATGACTCCACTTTGCTTTTGACTCCAATTTCCTTAGCACTTTTCCTCATTGAATTTCACCATTCCTGTACTCATCAAAAATTATCTCTCTGCTAGAATTTCATAATACTCACTTCCTTTTCTGAATTTCACAACCAACGATTTCAGTAAGAAAAAAAATATAAAGTCAAATCCACTCAGCAAAGCCATCCTTTCAGGTAGCAGAATGAAATTGTAAACATGTTTAATTATTGTTGTTGTTGTTGTTGTTAGGTTTCGGCATCCAACTCATGGTGACAACAGGTGAAACACTATTGTCAGTGCTTCTCTGCTATTCAGAATTTTTAATGGCGGACTGACTTTTGGGAGTGGGTTGCCTGGTCCTTCTCCCAAGCCCACAGCACCTGGTGTTCCCAAGTAGTCTCCCATCCAAGTACTAACCAGGCCCAACCCTGCTTAGTTTCCAAGATCTGACGGCATCAGATGCCACAGGGCTACTGCTGCAGGCTTATTTAATTATTATGGGTCAATTAAAAATAAAACATTTTCAAAAGCATAGTAACTTATGCTCAGCAAATTTTTTTTTAAAATTTTTTTCAGAAAATATCTTTGGATATTGTAGAAACTCTGAATTTATAAACTTTTCCATTTAGTCACCATTTACTTAATATATACAGAAGTCTCTTAAATGATATGTGGAAAACTTTTTGTATGCTTTATGCATAATGAAGTACATTTTTAATAGAAGAAAAGGCAGTTAAACTTTGAAAACATTTTCTTATTGGAACCTACTTTTGGACAGTTATAAAGTAAATTTTCTGTCAATTTATTTTGGCATGTAAGGAAAAACACTTTGTTATTTTTATAAAGTTGGTTTTTTATTAATATTAGCAGAATGATGATCCAGTTATTATTAATAAAGTTATCAGTGAATCTCCATGGGAATCACTGATTACCACAGAATTTATACAGATTCCCTTACTTATTTATCCCAAAGTACCCGATTACTTAAGAAACCTGCTTAAACTTAAACACATTGCATTGGAGATGGTTTCAAAAAACTACATTTTATGTTGATTATGCAGTATGATCATGATTTCACCAACTAAGAAATGAATCAAAGTAAATCTTCTGAAGCTTATCACTTTTCAGGTTAAATGAATGAATTGAGTACATGTTAGAAAACTTGCTATTTTTCTGTTGCTGTAGGGAACTGCTTTTGAGAAGTCCTAGGGACCACATTTGTCACCATATGATGATTACACCTTTCTTCAGTAAACAGTATACAAATAATTTGAATCAATGACATGATTTTAAAAGAGAAGCAACAGAAGAAACAAATGCTCATCTTCTTTGTATTAAGTCATTTCATGTTGCTATTTAGAAGATAGAGAATAAAATAAATATAACCCCTTTAAAAACTGTGAAATCCCTTATATATGTAAATATATGAAATTGTTATTTTTTTACTTCTAGTATCTGAGGCCATTTTTGTTACATTTCTGCTTAACTTTGAAGATTAGTATTTTGGGGAATCATCTATTCATTTCTGATTAATAAAAATTTTCATCTTTAATTTTCAGGCTACCAAATATTTAATTCCACTTCAGAATTATGTCTTTTAGGATTTAGTATATCAATATACATGGATATGGAATGAGGCAGATTAAAATATGTTGGTAGCCGGGGTCAGAGGGGCTTGCCTGTAATCCCAGCAGCTCGGGAGCCTGAGGCAAGTTCTAGACCAGAGGCAGTCTGCGTAATTTAGGGTGTCTCAAAAAAAAAAAAAAAAAGTGAAAAATTAGGCTGGGGTGCAGCTCAGTGGTCCAGCACTTGCAGAGCATGCAAGTGCAAAGCCCTGGGTTCAACCCCCCGTACCGCAAAAAAAAAAAAAAAAAAAAAAAAAAAGAAAAGAAAAAAATATGTTGGTAATACATTCTAAATAGAAAACATAATGGTATAATCTGTCTAAGCATATTACCTCATAGCACTATATTAAGAAAATCCTAGTATGGTCAAGAGGCTGCCTATATCTCAGGTGAGGTAAGAGATGAACTCTCCCTCTAACTTTCACTTTTCTCTTTCTCTCTCTTTGTTATGGTGCTGGGGATCAAACCCAGGGTCATGGGAGTGGTTGTCAAGTGCTCTACTACTGGGCTACATTTCCAGTTCTGCATTACCTTTTAAGTTTCTTACCAGGTATTAAGAAAACATTGGACATTGATTTGACAAAATGTACCAAAAAGATACTGCAATATCATATATGCACATCAAGTTTTTTAATTATTCATTTGTTCATTTTCAAAATAATTCTTGAGTATTTACTATGTTCCATTTCCTATAACTGTTCTAGAAGTTATATTAGCTCAGAAAACAAAAGAAATGAGGTATATGTCTTCATAGAGCCTGTATTCCAGAGGGGAAATCAGGCAGTACTCAAACAAACAAAAATAAATGAACAAAAGAACTGATAGTATCAATTGTGTGGAGTAAATTTTAAAAGTGGTACGAAGACTTGGAGAAATTAGATAGCAGAATGAAAGTATCTGAATAAGTGATATTTGTACTATACCCTAAGATTAACAAGGAGTCAGTTATACATAGCACTGTAGAAAGAACAGTTCTGAAAGGAGGGATAGGAAGAACAAAGAGAGAGGGAAGACTGAGATGTCCACAAAAGACACATTAAATCAATGTAGTCAGAAAATAGGAAGCTAGGAAAGGGATGTACAGAGTGTTAGAGTTAAAGGCAAAAGACAGGTCCTACAGAATCTTGTCAATTGATACTAAGATTTCATAGTGATCTAATTTGGTTGACCAATGAATCATTTTAAGTAGAAGAAGCCTGTTATGATTCACTTAAAAATTAACCCTGTCATATCTATGGAAGGATATTTTATAAGTAAAATAGCTTAAAAATCAACAAGTAGCTACTTGATAGGTGTGGCGGATTACATCAGTACCCTTTCTCTCCTTGTTTTGATTAATAGAATGTTGCTTTTGGTTCAACAAATAACTCCCAGCTGGAGATTGTGTTTCTCAGCCTCTGTTGCAAGTAGGTATGGGGAATTTCGTGCACAACTTAGGGCTCACATCTTTTCAGAGAAATTATGCTCTATCTCCTTCTTTCTTTCTTTATGATGTAAGCACAGGGATTTGGTACAAGTAGCCAGTTTCAACCTGCAGACAAGAAAAACTTCCTTTGGAGCAGTGGAGAAAAACGAATTGGATATCTGGATGTCCTCTTGGATCAGAGTTGCCTATCTGTCTTAGACTTCTTGCCTACCTCTGGATTGTCACAGGCAAGAGATATAAAATTCTATTTTTTAAACCACTGTTATTTTGGGTCTCTGTGGTGTCAACTTCATGCAGACTCTACAGTGTAGATTTTACTATTTTTTTTGTAACTCATAAAAATTTTAATGGAAGTATTTACTATTTAGAGACTTTGTTTAATTTTCACACTAGAAATAAATGTAATAATTTCACTCTACATTTTATTAAGTTGTTAAATGCTTATTTAATAACATTAAACATTCAGTTTTGGTTATGTCTTTTCCATGATGATGTCTGATTATTCAGGTGGGAACTAGAATAAATATATTGAAGGTAGCAGCATATCTGTAGTATATCTATTTTGGGGGTACATAGTAGTGACTTAATTGGTTATCCTGAGCTTCTGCAAATACTGTCTCCTCAACCGTCTATTTCACAACAATGTTTGTCTTGAACTGTCACTCTCTCATGACTTTTTCTGAATGCAAAACAGTCAATTTGCCTCCGGCTTCCTAGAAACTCACTGTATTATTTGGCCTAAATAATTCCAGTTTGGTTTTAATTTTTCTGTACAGAAAAATGCTATAAGCCAATAAAAAATGCTTAGGGTAAAATGCAATACACTTAGAGTAACTGAAAACCATGTAGAACATATTGAGAGGTCAACAGTATCATGTTAGTTAGATGTTTTGAAACTATACTTACAGAGCTTCCTTATATTTGAATTTCAGTGAGAGATAGGGTAGAGAAAGATGATATTATTACTAAAAATGTCATGCGTTTTACTAATACATGAGACAATTCGTATATTTTAAGTCTGGGTAAATATCATTTCAAATTCAGATAATCACTTCAGTAAAAATATATAGCATTTATAGAAATTTCTAAGTTCCCATTTGGGTATTTACTGTTTCCACTTCTTTGTCATTCATTGTGTGCTTAAATTTCAGCAAAAGTGTGGAAGGTTTGAATCTTCACACCTATCCAAGGCTCTGCAATATTCATATAAAACTCATATAGGAGACTAATTGGCAGGGAAGAGAGCCAGGAGCTTGGGTGGCATTGCTCCATGAGGAGCAGATGGACTACCCACCTGGGGAGTTGTAATATGTACTTAATTGAAATGAATGCAAAGTCACCCAGCAGAGACCACATTTACAGCAGAGATCACATTCTGAAGTATCTATTATTTTACTTCTGATTTTCATTACCTTTTATAGTTTTATCTGTGTAAATATTGCATAAGAATGAATTTTCCATACTTCATCTGCAGAAGATTCTATAAAAATTCTAAAATCTTTTTAAAAATTAAAGTGTCCAGCATGTGTGAAGACAATGAATTATACACAAGATATTTAAAATATTTTTTAAAAATATTTTTGAGGAAACAGAATGTTCTGATTGATTTTCTGAAGAACTGAATAATTACCATTTATATACTGATGGGAAGGACTCTGTGTCCAAGCATGATTAAGAGTGAAACAAGAGCTCAAAGAGTATAAGATTTCATTGTTGTTGTTGTTGATGTTAGGTGCTGTTGAGTCGGTATCCGACTCATAGCGACCCTCTGTACAACAGAGGAAACACTATTGTCAGTGCTTCTCTGCTGTTCATAGGGTTTTCAATGGCAGATTGATTTTTGGGAGGGGGTTGCCAGGTCCTTCTCCCAAGCCTACAGCTTCTGGTGTTCCCAGGCGGTCTCCCATCCAGGTACTAACCAGGCCTGACCCTGCTTAGCTTCTGAGATCTGATGGGATCGGATGCCACAGGGCTATGGC